>CAVMGG010001101.1:0-22500 GCA_963680895.1 Fragum sueziense | reverse complement strand
TTATAATAGCTATTTTGAGTGTCTCAAAAGTGCTCAAGACGAGTTCCGTAATATTTGAGCAGTTTTAAACCGCCAAGTTCCAAGATTGCTTCCGACATATATACTACATTTATGATGTTACGTTCATTGCGTGGACCATGAACAAAAGATAGCCTATTCACATATAACAAAATAGCATGTCTATTTGTAATTTGACGTCAATATAACGTCTGAAAACGTATGAATACTAAAACGAATGTAACAGGTATTAAAAAATGATGAATTTTCTCTAAACCAATTATATGAAAGGATTTGAGTTATTTTCTCATACTCTTTATGTAGAATATCCCTATGATTAACTATTTATCTCATTTTTGTTGTTTATCATTGTTGTTTTTGACGTGACGTCACAGGATTTACGACACGTCCACGGATATGCCAACAACCACTTTCATTACTACATAGCAATTGTCTCTCTGGTTTGCGTTGTTGGCATCCTAAATGCTCAAATGCATAATGGATTACAGATCATCACAGACTATTAGTGTTATTTAGCCCATCTTGTTTTGGGCGTAAAAAACCTCGTGCAAATCATTGTTTAAATGCTCAAACTAGTAAAACCTGGTTTAAACGCGCATTTAAACAACATAAATCAATGCTTTGTTACAAAAAAAACGTCCCTCGTTTTAGCCGATTTCCCCCACCAGTACAGATGATGAAATCGGAAGATCAGACCGCCTTAATTTGAACGAAAGAAATCGCTAACATGTGCCACTCGTATTCAAAAGTACAATTTATGCGAATAGGCCTAGTTGAAGTTATCACGGTAAGAAACCATATGACACAACAACAACAACAACAACAACAACAAGGACCGATTTTATCCAGTTAATCGTGAACTAAATTTGGACAAACAAATAGTATTCCGTAGGTGTTGTTATAAATTCTCGTAACTACGGCTTGATTCAAGCCGAAGTTACGATATTTTATAACAACACCGACGGTTTAACTAAACATAACTATAAACCCAGTCTGTTTTAGCACAAAATTCTTTGCCATTGCAGAAAAGCTTCAACAACCGTTAAAAAGAGACCGAATTGAAAACGATTTGAATCAAAGTATGTGTATAAATGTCACAGGTTCGTAGGATCGGATAAATCCTATAGACATTACATAGTGAAAAGGATTATTGACAAGCAAACAAAATTTCGTTTTCTCATTAATAAATTTCTAGCGGATGTTATTGAAAAGATCACGGAGTAAAGAGAATCCCTGGCTTTTCCCATGTTCTCTGCTTCAAACTACTAGTATTTCCAAATCGGCCACGTCACTGGTGGTGAACTCGGCCAAAGCGTGGGGCGTTTTTTCGCGATCATAGTATTCCGTCTGTGTTGTTATAAAATATAGTAACTACGGCTTCGATAAAGCCGTAGTTACGAGATTTTATAACAACGCAGACGGTTTTTCAATACATATCGGTAAACCCGGTCTATTTTTAGAACATATTCATTGTTATTAGAAAAGCTATCCAATCAGATCTTTAAACTCACATTTAAACGAAAAGTATCTGTACCTTGTTGTAGCGAAAAACGTCCCTCGCTTTCGCCGAGTTCACCACCAGTGCACGTAGGCTCCATGTGTACAAATAGATACACGTGAGAGTACATTAAAAGCCAAAGAACCGTGGCTAGCAGGGGGCGCCGAGTGCCAACAGCCGACTTGAAACTCGATGACCTTGGGGTTAAAGTATGAAGTCTGTAAATACATGCAGACTTTAACTCATCGCCAGATGACAAACTATGGACACTTCCGAACTCAAAGATGTTGCAGACGACAATTTCAATTGAATGAAATTTTGCATTTTGTTGCTATCTTGTCAGAAAACATTGTGGGAAATGAAGGACTTGCTAAAGCAAATGCAATTACTTCGTTTTCCACAATATTTCCAGTCTTCATCTGTTGTGAAGTCAAAAAGCCCCAATGTATGGGAATGGTTTAAGATAGTTCAACCGTAATGAGATCCATGCGACGTCGGAATCATTCGCGCGACGCCGAAAGCATTCGGCGGTGGAACTTTCCACCGCCGAATGTTTACAACTGTGCCCGAACAAGTTCGGATACGTAACGACGACGCTCGAAAAAAGTCGATGGTTTATAAATCTCAAAATGACCATATTACGGTTATACCAATTAGCCTGTATACTGTAATCATAACTTTAAGTAACCATTATTAAGCCGAGATGTGTTCAGCGAGCCCTTATAGCTAGTATGGATGCATGTCAGTCTGCACATACGTAGAGGCCTAAAGAAAGAGTTAACATATTTAACCCTTTCCCGAACGACGAAATTTTAGGGTGATCCACTTCAAAAACTGCCACAAATGACAAAAAGAAGTTATCAAAGATAGAATTTGTGTAAAATATGGCATAGAAAATATTGAGACAAAAGGAGAAACTGCTGGTTATCAGCAGTTTCTTCTTTTGTGTCAATGTTTTCCCATGCCTTTTTACATCAAAACCAGGTCTTGTTTGGTAAAGGGTTAAGGATTCCGATCAGACTGCACTTAACCCGTTCCCATATTAATATAATGATCTGCCTTTGACGTCCTGCTAAATAATTCCTTTGAATAATATTGTTGAAAATGAAGAAGTCGCTTATTACAGGCTATGTCCAAATCTTTTACTCAGAAAGACCAATTTGTACTTAAACAAGCCTACATCATCTTTGAATAGCAATGAATTGTGTGCTGAAAATAGATTCCATTTGCCGTTAAGTTTTGATAACCCGTCGCTTTTGTTATAACATATCGTAACTACTGCTTAATCAAAGCCGTAGTTACGAGATTTTGTAACAACACCTACGAAATACTATTGTTTGTCCGAAATTACGGCACGATGCACTGGATAAAATCCTTCCCTATTTGGACCAAATAGTTGTAAAATTCAACAGGGAAATATTTTATTTATTTAACCCTGACGTAATTTCTGACAAAAAAAAATAGTATTCCGCGAGTGTTGTTATAAAAACTCGTACCTGTTACGATTTTTCATAACAACACAGACGGTATATCAATACATTACGGTAAACCCAGTCTATTTTTAGCGCAAAATTTATTGCTATTGCCGTCTACATATATTTTTTCTTTATCATGTTATCTGTAAATTATTGGGATTTCGAATATATTTTTTCCTTATTATGTTATTTGTAATTTATTGGAATTTCGTGGAATGAAACAGGAAGATCTATAATTCTCTTTGTTTTTTTATTTATTTGTTTGAGCAATTGTCAACCACAAATTCCACCCTTCAAGTAATAATTAGCTGTTTAAACACATTCCGCCATAATTCGACGTCCCACAAGAAAAAGGTTTTGGAAAACTTCATGGAGACCTGAGAAATTGCATGTGATAAGCAATTCGTTCATTTCACAGACATTTGGGCTTGGACCCCCTCCCCCCCGAAAAATAAACCCTGGATCTGGCCTTGCAGCGTAATGTGGGAAAAAACCATCAACAATTACTCGCATGATCAGGTGATTAGGAACATTCTGTGAAAAAATCCGTTCATAAATGCAGGGGTTGTGTCAACTAGAATTTGCATTGAGCCTCCCTTTTCGATGACTCTGAATGCTATGGAAAACCCGCACCGACAAAAAGTGGGACAGACAGACATACAGACGGAGAAGGTCACATCAATAAATGACTACTTTCGGTGGACTTTATGAAATCGTACACAATCTAATTAATCATTTTCTAGCAAACATGGAAGAACTAGGCTGTATAGTTATTTTTGCCTCTCAGTTTATTTTGGTTTTTAAATACTTGATTTACACTTGCTTTATTTGTTTGCATGGCGTTTTAATTTATTTTTACTTAAGCAATTTATCAATCTTTTTACAAGCTATTCAACTAACATTATTTACTTCTTTGTATCAACAGAACAAGGCATTGGCTTTGAATTATCTTGTTCAAGGACACACTTCTGTGCTATCCCTTTGTGTAACATTCCTTTAACATCTCCCAAACGACAAAATGTTAATAGTAGTAAAAGTTGAAAGAAGCTGCAGACGATAAAATGGGTGTTGATGAAAGTAAAATGTGTGTACAATACATTGTACCCGGTATATCACAGAAAGTTTTGAGGAGAAAGGAGGAAATACTGGTTATCAGCATTTTCTTCTTTTGCATCAATGTTTTTAATCCCTTCTTATTGCGGCTGTCATGTAAGCAGGGAAATGGGTTTTAAAACGATTTGAAATAGAAACTAGAAAAGAAACGCAAGTGGGGGTAAATAAATCAGGCCCCGGTTTCTCGAAAAAACTTAAGTACGTTCTCAGACTCAAATCTGAGCACTGTACTCAAATCGCACAAAATCCATGTGAACTTCAATCGAATACCCTTCAATGTTGGAGAGTATTCCTTTGAAGTTGAGCATGTTCTCATGAGTTTGTACTTAAGTTTTTTCGAGAAACCGGAGCCATGTTTTGACAAATTAGGAGGGGGTATCAAAAGGTTTTGAGTCTCACATAAAAAGGCCATTTGGACTACAACTACTTTTGTGTGGGGGTATTTTTTTCAACTTAAAACATTTCCAACTCCACACATTTGTTCCATCTAGTTTGAAAATCACCGATGGTGGATCTAGACCCTTTCCAAAAACAAGACCTGGTGTTGACGTCCCTATATGAGAAAAGGCTTGGGGAAACATTGAAACAATAGAAGAAACTGCTGATATCCAGCAGTTTCTCCTTTTGTCTCAATATTTGCTAAGCTTTATTTTACACATATTCAATCTTTGTCATTATCAGTTATGTCATCTGTAGCAATTTTTGAATCGGACAAGCCTAAAATCTTGCCGTTTGGGTAAGGGATAATTTGAATAAAATCTTGCCGTATGGGTTTACAAGGGTTAATTCAACCTTTTGGTGCCCGAATCAGCACTCTCCAGCTTCAGTCAACTCATCGTACTCATCCTCTTAGCCCTCTCTGTCTCGCTTGAATTTCTTTACCCTAATTTGGATAGTTACAAAAGTAGGGGAAAGACTCCCATTAATTCCAGACAGTCTTTTTTAAAAGTGACATTTCACATTTATTTCATTTTTCAAAAGTATGTCTTGATGCAAAGATTGTTTATTCTAATGCGTAGAAATGCTATCAGTTTTTTGAAGTTGTTATTTGTAAGCGAAAAATACGCCTTCAAAGTTGAGACAGAAATGACACATTTTATATAAATCTGAACTGTTGTCCACAACAATTTGTTTAATTTTAGCACAAAAAATATATATTTCTTGTAAACGGTTCAATATTTTGGCTTGAAATTTTCAGATTTTTCATAAGAAACCATGCTCTTTCAGATAGAATAAAAGTAAAATTTATGTAAAATAATTGTGAAATGTCACTTTAAATGTCTGACAGATTGGGCCTACGGGTCTAGAAATCTTATCTTGACTCTGTTTTCAATATTGTCCATTTTGCAACCATTTCATGTTATTCAACTTTTTTTATGACTCAATCATTTAACGGTAGCAATATGGTCCTACATGCAATCTGTATTTAAGACATGGTACTAATGTAAAAGTACCATACTTATACTATCTGACGGGCACAAATGCCCGAAGCTCAAAACTTTTTGATATCCCCTCGTAAAACCACAAGTCGTTAATCTGGTTGATCGTCTACTTTCTGTTTCGATAGATTGATCGCGCCAAGATTATTCTTAAAATATCTATATATAAGACTTTTCTTGGTAGTCATTTGTCATGAGATAAGCTTAATTTCTTTCCCAAAATAACAACTGGCTTGTTCAAGCATGATACAGAAGACTGACGAAAAATGAAATATTGTTATACCTGGCGTTCCTTCCATTTCTCTCAAGTTTGTTTTCTATGACGTCAGGTATAAATGTGACCCGTCACGCTAAAAGGGACCTTATCCGAACTCCAAAAATTCAAATTTTGGCAAACTTGTCAGACTTAGCTTAGGTACACCAGATCCCGTATGTGAAAAGTGAACATATTGTAAGATAGGGCCAACATTCCAGATTTAGAAAATTACATTCAAGTGAAAAGTGTCGGACCTAGTCTGGCTGCGCGGACTGCGCAGACAGGCTAGGGTCGATATTTTTCACACACCCGATAAGGTCCCTTTTAGCGTGACGGGTCACAAATATTCTGCCTAAAGTAATATCTATTTTGTCGTCTGCAACTCTTCTCGGCTTGAATTTTGGACATTTTGTCGTTTTTGTGTTTTTGGAAAGGGTTTGAAATAACATGCGTTGCCAATACAAGGTTTTGTAACGTCACCTAAAATAGGACTCTTAAGCCATTACTAATCAACGACGCCCTTTGAAGCTCCACATGATTAAAGCTTTCAAGATAAAGGTTTTTGGAAAACATTGTGTAAACGAAGAAATTGATTGTGGCGAGCAATTTCTTTATTTCACACAATGTTTTCTACTAAGAAAGACCAAAAAATGCAAAATTTCATTCACTTAACCTTTTCGTCTGTAACCTCTTTGAATTTGGATCAGTCTAGAATCATACCGTTTGGTAATGGGTTAAGACACTACGTGGTATTTCCGAAAAAACATTCGCTCTTTTGTCTTTAGGCGCATTATACAATTTATCCATTTCCACATAAGGACGCCTTTCAAGGGCGGATCCAGGAATTTTTCCAGGGGGGGGGGGGTCCAAGCCCAAGATTTTTCCCGGGGAGGAGGGGGGGGGGGGGGGTCCAAGCTCAAATTATGACGTAAAATGTAATTATATGTACGTTACACTACATTTATATGGTCAAAATTTTAATATTTTCGGCCAATGCCGGGGGAGGGGGGTCCGGACCCCCCCCCCTTGTTACAAGCAATTTCTTCATTTCCCACATTGTTTTCTACCAGGAAAGACAAAAAATATGAAATGTTATGCATTTGAAATTTCCTTTTGCTACTTCTTTGAATTTGGATAAGTCTAAAATTCTCATTTTGGTAATGGGTTAAAGAAGGGTGACTGCGCATATAACTTCGTGTCGTTTGGTAACGCAAATGATAGGACAATCCAAAAACATCTTTTATTTTAAGCCAAACACATTCATGGTGACAAAATACTTAGTAAAAACTATTAATTTTTGTGCTATATGCTAAGTAGGCCTATGGATTTAAGAAGAAGTTTTTGCCATGGCGCGATCCTAAAATAAAAGGCAAATTCGTGGAAGAAAATGCCCAAATCAGTTCAGTTCAATTCATGAAAAGCTGCGCAATTGTACGGTTTAAATTTTGTTTATAGATTTTAAGCAGTTTATGTCAGGTTTTCAATATTTTCTGTGGATATATTTATTTTTCCCGTTTTAGATGGAATAGAAACAGGAATCAAAATGTCAATATAGGCCTACATAATTATGTCAATATACATATTCATAACAATAACAAAAATATGATTAAATGAATAACTTAAGTGAATAACTGAATGACTTATAAATGATAAAGAAATAAATTGATTATTCAAATTGATGATTTATATATCGTCATTTTTCAACAACAACAAAAAAAAACAAAAAAAAAACATCGTAACTACAGCTTAAAACAAACTGCAGTTACGAGGTTTTCGTTTAAAAGCAATGTTAAACGTTGTATTAGAGGCCCTTAATATTTCAAAACGGGTGGGAATTCCTTTTTTCGGCTTTAAAGTGCCATGTGATTCGAATTCATCCATGTAGTCGATTTTCATCCAAAGCATCATGTACAGCTTTACCTCTGCGAATAATCACGTGACGTCACAATTTCAGAATGTCCTCAATTACCGTCTTGATACGTGGTCAATTTGAATTCGATTTGGAGCAGAGAAAGTAGAAAATGCCAGAAATTTGGTGGATGTGGTAATTGTTTATAAACAATCAGCTGATGAAAAGTTATTGACGACCTAGTTAAATTTGGCTTGGTCGGCAGCAACTTTTTCACCAGCTGATTTTTTTAATGGAAAAAAATCGATCATGTCTATCTAATCCCTAACGTATTTTTGCCTTCTCTGCTTCAATTCGGCCACACAATTAATGTAGGGCCTACATAATAATTGAAGATTTTCTGCGATTGTTTATCACGTGATTCACCACCATGTATACACAAGATATAACACCGGTATTTTGATCTTCTTGGTCGTCAATGTGATGTGTATTTCCGTTCTAACATTATTCCGTTTGAAAACGTTCAAGTCCGGACCTAGAAAATAGCCCTAAAGGGCAAGTCACATACGATTCGACGTGCTCCGGTCGTGATATGGACATGAAATGGTGTATGTGACCAGGCCTTAATGGCTTTTGAGAACAACATGCTGTCTGATATGGATTGGTCGTGTTCTCTTAAAGTGACATTTCACGATTTTTTTTCATAAATTCTACTTTTATTTTTATCTGAAAGAGCATATTTCTTATGAAAATTCTAAAAAATAAAAAATGCGCCGTTTACGAGAATTATACGCATTTGTGCTATAATTAATCGATTTGATGTCCACAAATGAAATAGGAATGTTATGTCCCTTTAACTCTTTTCCAAACGACAAAACTTGCAGTTGTCCAGTCGGAAAACATATGCAGCTGCAACCGAAAACATGGAATATCAGCATTTACTTCTGTTGTCTTACATATATGTATAATATTTCCACAATCTTATTTTTTGTCAAAATCATATTTTGTTTGGGAAAGCGTTAGGCCATGTTGCAACTGCATAAAAGCAGTAAGATTCTTCACCAAGCTTAACTCACGCACAATTCATTTTTTTCTACAACAGCCTTAAATGGTGTAAGGGTTCTTTTTTTTTCTTTTTTTTTCAGATTTCAGTCTGAAAAATAACAAAACAATGAAATCATTTTTATGAGGGGTGTTCAATAAGTTCCGTTACGGTCGATGTAACTTTCTTATTTGTACTTATTTTATATATTTTTGTCTACTAAACAACGCATCCGGGTATACTTCCTTCGAAAATGGAAGAAAACTTGACGTCGCTAGATTATTGTCGAAAATATCGTTGTCATGCCAACAGAGGGGTAGTCAACGCGGCCCAATTCACAGTGGTATATTAAAATTAGCAATAGCGGAAGTATCAGTTGATCAAATATGCTCAAACTATTCAAGCCGGTAGAAGACAATTTTCACTGATCAATAATTTGGTGCTGTTTGCCTTGTGTAACGTAACGAGACATCATGACCTCATTTTGCTTTGACGCGCATCTATTTTTCAACATGGCGTAAAGTCTTTTAACGTACAACGCTGTAGCATCAAATGTTGCGTGCTTGCATTCAAGATGAAACAGGAAACTCTTCGGTCACTTCAAGAGGCCTACGGTAGCAACTTCTTGTCGAAGCAAAAATGTTATTTGTGGTTTGACAGATGTACAGAGGGGCGAACATCAATCGATGTTGATCATCGATTCGGGCGTCTTAATCAATGTGTTTTCAGGGGGTTTTGTGCTTCTCAATTTTGATCGAAGGCTAACAGTAAGGCAAAGGCGCAGAAATGTGTCAGAAACAGAGGCGTTTAGGTTGAAAAACTCTAATGAAATGGTAAGCCCTTTGGCCCGTTAGTCAAAATGAATCGGCGCGACATTTCAGTGAATGTGACGTTATGACGTCGACGTCAAAAGTTGGGCCGCTTTACCGAGAGTGTGTTCCGTAAATTGCCTTTAACTTCGGAGTTTGATTTAATACTAAAGTTATATTCATACCGTGTATGTAAAACTATTTCTTATGTATGATCTGAAAATTTCATTACTATATACTGTGTGGTTGAAAAGTTATGAAGATTGTAACGCAAATTATTGAATACCCCTCGTAGAATGAAGAGAAAAACAAGTAGAAAAAAATAATGACGAAATTCAAAATAATTTTAAGGTAGTCGACCCCAATTAAAATATACGCGACGTTGGAATATTTCATGTTACGTCGCTACGATTAAAAATCTCGACACAAACACAATTATTTACAGTTTTTTCTTTAATTTACGTCGCTAACATAAGCCTACGTTACATATCCGAACCTATTTGGGTGACGTCGTAAACATTCGGCCGTGGAACGCTCCACCGCCGAATATTTACGACTTAACCCGAATAATTTCGACGTCGTGTGAAGCTCATTAGGGGTGGACTACCTTAAGTGTGCGATTTATCAGAAAAGAAGATGGCCACACCGCACGAAATGAAAACGATCCGTGAGTCAGCAAAGATCGCTGAACCAGGTTTGAACCCACCCCAGGTAATGAGGATCTACGGAGATCTGCAGCGGGCTGATCTCACCTACGAGCAGGTTTGTAATATGTGCATTTTCTCTCATTGTTTACATTCCGTGCCATACTACCCGGTGATTGGTTGTATGGTGACTTGTATTGCTAACAATACCTGGTTTTGATGCCCATAAATGTGAAAGTCCCGAAAAGATATTTGGAGAAAATGCCTTTGGTCGTGTTTTTCTTGTTGTCCATCAGTCTTTTCTACGGCATTAAATTCACTTCAATTTCCTTACAATGTCACTTTTAGAGTCTAACATTTTATTTGTTTATCATCGGTCATGTTCAAAATAATTTACGAACTTCATAGCAAGAAAAGAAAATCTACTAAAGCTATCATTAACCCTTTCCTAAACAGTGACGTCTTTTGGTGTATCTAAGTGTCAGACATGAAGCTTTGGAAACTATTCAAAATGAAAGTTTGATTTTTCTGCAATATTTGCAAATTTGTGGCTTTTAAAATGTATGCTTGGTTTCTTTCTCCTATTCAGATATTAAAATTAAGAGGTTATACTGGGCCCAGGAAGACCGCTGAAACTATGGCAGAATGTGTCAACGATGGGCCAAGAGGAGCGTACAGAATACTGGACATTGGAGCCGGGACTGGCCTTGTTGGACTAGAGGTTAGAAAATGCCAGTGCTTTTCAACAAAAACATCGTAAATGCAGCTTAACCCTTTCCCAAACAAGACCTGGTTTTGGCGTCCTTGATAGGAACAGCGTTAGAAAACATTGAAACAAAAGAAGAAACTGCTGATAACCAGCAGTTTCTCCTTTTGTCTCAATATTTTCTTAGCTATATTATACAAAAATCCTTTCTTTTTCAATGTCTATTTTGTCGTTTGCAGCAACGTTCAAATTGGAACACCCCAACATTTTGTCGTTTGGGAAAGGGTTAAAACAAGCTGCAGTTACAAGGTTTTTGTTGAAGAGCGACGGTGAGTTTGTCGTGCGATCGTAGTTTAATATAGGTCCTAGGTCTTGAATGCTAAATGGCTTAAATGTAGGGAAAAAATGTGAATTACAATACCGGTATAAGACTTTGATAATGATAAGACTTTTCATAAAGTTTGACAAATGAGGGATGTTTCCAAACAAAGCCTGCTTTCGACGTACCTGGTCAAGAAAGCAATGAGAGAAAAGAAGAAAACTTCGATAACCTGCATTTTCACCTTTTCTGTCAATACTCTCCTTGCTATAAAATGAACATTTCGCACACTTGGAAACTTACAATAGTACCGGCCGAAAATGACAGTGACGTGGGCTAATGTTTACTATTTGACAACCAATCAACTCTTCGTATTTGTAACGGTGCAAATCAGACGAATTGATTGGTTTTGCAGCAGTAAACATCAGCCTACGTCACTGTCATTTTCGGCTGGGACTATTGTACCGTTATATTATACCAGTAAACAAATTGTCAACGTCTTGCATAGTCACATACGTAACGTTAGCTTTTGGTGCCAAGTTATGACGTAACGTCGTTTTGTTGACGACATGCATAGAACAAACATTCTCGATTTATCATAACAAAACAATAGATGCACCAATAGATATTTGGGTAATTAAGCATTGGCATTTGATCTTTTACGCATTAAAGGCACCAATTTACGATTTTTAGGAACGTCGGTCGTTAACAGTCTCAGAGGCCCGTACAATACTCAAAAACCCGCGAGCTTTGCACGCTGGCGTTAACGTATTTCTTGGGCCTCAACGAATGCATATATATTGTTTCAGCTTTATAGTCTCGGCTTCACATCAATAGACGGCCTGGAGCCTTCAGAAGACCTGGTTAAGGACGCAGAAGAAAAAGATGTATACCAGAATTTATACAAGTGCTTTATGACAGGGGAGAAAACAACAGCTATAAATGATGGTATGAATTGTTTTAACGCGTCATTTGTGCCAACACTTCATTCTTGATTAATCACTGCTTTCAATCCTTTCCAAAACTAACAATATTATACTGAGTTCCAAAAGAAAGTGTGCACTTTCGCGTTTTACCTTTACCTTAATTTTCACAAAGTTCATGGCAATTTAGGGAGTAAAAGTGATATCATACTTCAGATTAGACCTTTAAGAAAATTGGAAACAAAACAGATGTCGATAAAATTGCTCATATTGCATACACTCAGTCAGATCATTATGGTGTTGATGGTGTTGAGATTTGCACTTCTTACAGCTTCTTCTGTGGATAGAGTTTCAAGCTTATATGCCGTTGTAGGGTTTGACCAGGCCTTCCAAGCCATTTCCACGTTAAAGCTTGAACTTTCTTGTACACGTTACGTGTACGTGAACGTTAGTAATCGCTACATTAGTAGTCTAGTGAATTGCCATCGAACGGTGCAATAACGTTCTAAAGCGAATTTGTTTGCATTTAAGACGCCATACAAATGACCACTTGCTAATAGAACATAAATACCGTACAAATTAAAATTTGTTGAAGGCTTTTGTTTTTACCAGGTTCAGTCTTGCTTTCCAACGTTAATTGTAATTCGTTTCACGCTAATGCACTATGTACAAATGTAACGAATATGTGATTTTACGCTACGGTATGCCAAAAGGATTGCAGTGAGTGTAATTTCTGATCGATAACTCATCCAGCACGTGAGGCATACGTAAAACACTAAACATGCAAAATCGCAATCAAGCCGAAAATTCATGCGTGCTATGTGATTTCTTCAGCAATATATCGTTTGCCAATAGTCTTGGAATGTGTCCTACAAAATTTCCTTACGGTAGACGGTATACTTTTCGAGATATTCAAAATTTAAAAGTGCACACTTTCTTTTGGAACTGAGTATATTATACTGAACCTCAGAAACCGAATAATACTGTGACAACAATTTGAATGGTTTGTTGAAAAAAAAACAAAAAAAAAAAAACAAAAAACAAAAAAAAAACAAAAAGTGGTGCGTTATTTCTGAGGTTCAGTACATTAAAATTTTCCCCTTTGACTCAATATTTTATTTGTATATGTTATACATGTATTGTGCACAAATTCTATACTTACCAATATCCATTTTTTGTCTGCAGCTGCTTTCAAAAAATTTAAAATTTTACGAAATTTTACAAAGTTACATGTCGGCTGCAGGAAATTAACAGCTGCTGGTGATGACTAGAACCTTAAACCAAAACCAAAATTGATGCTTCCATGATATCTGATCATTTGATTAAAATTTAAAAAGAAATACTCACGTTTATTTACAGACCAGTATGACGGGTTGGTGACGTGTGGATGTTTTATGGAAAATCATTTGCCTGTAGATGTGCTGGATGAAATGATCCGGATTGTTAAACCTGGTATTAGTTATCGCTGCTTTTCTTCAAAAACCTCGTATCTGCAGCTTAAAACAAGCTGCAGATACGAGGTTTTTGCAGAACAGCGACGTTATACGCCTACTTAAACTTTTCACAAACGGCGATATTCTAGACTGTTCCAATCTCGGAGCTATTACACAGACGATAAAATAGATATATGAAAAGTAAGGAATCGTGTGTAATATAGCATTAAAATATTTAGACAAAATGAAAAAAAAATTCTGGTAATCAGAATTTTCTTCTTCTGTTTCAATGTTTTCACAACTCTTTTCTATTATTAAGACCATGGACCAGTTTCACTAAAATTGGCAGAGCAGGATCCAGTGCGATTTTTGTTTTTTAACCGTATCGTATAGCTCACAATAAATTACATGGCAGAGCATCCCTAGCAAATACCTACAGATAAGGCCAGTTTCATCAAAGCATTTGTAAAAAACGTATTTTAAGATGAAACGGGAATGTGATATCCCTTTAAAGCAAACAATTATTATATTTTGTTTCCCCACAGGCGGTGTCATCGTGATAACGACTCGCTACAAATATCTGACCACGGTGTCGGCCTACAGAGATATTCTAGAGCCGTATATGACGAGTTTGGAGAGACAAGGGAAATGGGAAATGAAGACCAGGGAAATATTTCCCAAATATTACATGGAAGACGAGGGAATTGTGTGGACTTTTGTGAAGAAGTAGAGACCATTGACAGTTCTAATATTCCACTTATTTGTTTGCCACCAACGGCAACATATTTGATTGTTATTTGACATTGCACTGGCCTTTACGCAAAATATTTTCATACTTGGCAAATATCTTTAAACATAATTGTGACCCATCACGCTAAAAGGGACCTTATAGGAAGTGTGAAAAATATCGACCCTAGTCAGTCTGCGCAGTCCGCCCAGACACTAGGGCCGACAATTTTCACTTGTATGTTATTTTCTTAATCTGGAATGTTCTCCCTATCTTACTTTATGTTAATTTTTCGCATAGAGTATGTGGTTGGCTTGTGCTGAGTCTGATTAATTTGTCAAACTTTTGATATTTGCACTTCTGATAAAGTCCCTTTAAGCGTGACGGGTCACATAAAATATTTATAAAGTCTTAGTAGACATATATATATACGTACATAAAGAATACAAGCAGTATGACTGAAATAGTTTGTTAGGAAACAGCCAAAGATATAAGTCATGATAACAAAAGTTAGAGTGCGCCATTTCAATAAAATCACAATAACACGCTAGCTAACCCACGTGACTTTTGGGAAACGTTCACGACACAATGCCGTCCGCTGATTCAAACTCACTCTACATCGTTCTTCAAACATTCAAGCGAAAGCATATTGCCATGCAGGGCCCATCTTGGTCCTCTTTATTTACTTATTTATTTTATACGTATATTTATTTCCTTTTGTTTTTTGTTTTTTGTTATTATTTTTTTGCCTTATTCATTTTGTTTTTGTTTGGTTGTTAGGGGTTATTTGTTGGGTTATTTTGCAGACATTTTTAATATTTTATTCTATCAGAATTCTCAATAGATATGACATGGAAGACAGTGGAATTGTGTGGACTTTCTAGAAGAATTAAGATTCAACTGACTCAATTTTGCATCTTGATAAAATAAAAAAGGATTAACTTCTGAAATTAAGGTGATATCCATCAGGTATTCCAAACCTTTAACCTTATCATTACATTGTATATTACATGTTATCTTTCTATATTATGTGAAAATAAATAGCATTATGACAATAAAACATGTTTAACCCTTTCCCAATAATGATCATCAGCATTTTCTTCGTTTGCCTCAATGTTTTCCAATGCATAATTTCTAAGGGACGTCAAAACTAGCTCTTGTTTGTGAAAGGCATAAACCAAATCCCTTATTTTCTCGCGTTAAAACTATGCATTGTACTTCCAGAAAAAGTTGGCGGGGTATTGATTTATTTTTGTCCAATTAAACCTAATCACATACATGTAATATGCAATTTATTTGTCGTTTTCATTTTCAGAAAAAAATGATACTTCCAGGAAAAGTTGGCTGGGTATTCATTATGCCCTCTTTAGAGGAAATATTGTTTTGCAAGTGTTCGTCGCTCTGTCGGTCCGTAGACCAAATCTTCTCAGGAGCATAAAGCCTCTCTTACAACCGGTCGTACGTGCTCCAGTGTCCGGTCTGCGTGCGGTCTGTGTCTAAAACGTACGTTTAGTCGTGCGATGCACGCACGTGCAACGTGCGATTTTGGTGGACGTAACCACGACGCAGACTGCATGCAGCAAAGAATTGACCGGACAATTCTTTGCTACAACCATTCTGTGTCTTTTATAATGCCAGGTGCACGCAATACAAAAGTACGGAGCACGTACGACAGGCGTGCGTGTGACGCAGGAAACGATATACTGAAATTCCAGAAAATTCACAAAAAATGCGTACTTTTCTCGAAATAGATTCATACTTTTGACCTGCTTTGAATGGCATTTGTTGAGGCGCTCTTACAAACGTACGATTTAAAAAGACGCACGACGAGTTGTAAGAGAGGTTTAACTAAAAAACTATTTAAGATAGAATCATGAAACTTCGTAGGTGGATAGATCTTATTATGGAGAGGTGCAGTGCACAAGAATCGTTACTCTTCTGATCATGTTTTGGAGTCATTGCCCTTTGTTGGTTTTCAAACTTAATTCTTGTCCAGAGCCTAAGAAAACTTTAAGCTGACTTATATCTTATGTCCTATTGCATTTACAGCCTGGATATTTCAAACATGGACACCTCCTACCAAGACCTTTCACATTTGACTATGATATTTGACCTCGTGACCTTGACATTGGGAGTTTGACCTCCTTTTCAAAAAACTTTAACATGGCCTCTATCGCATGTCCTTTTACACATACAGCCTTGATATTTCACACATGGACACTTCCTACCAAGACCTTTCACATTTTACTATGACCTTGGAGTTTGATCTACATCAAAGGTGGGCCCATTAGGGGAGCATATATTTTTTACAAACATCTCTCGTTTATTTTTGTCCAATTAAAGCTATAGTCACATGATATGCAATTTATTTGTCTTTTTCCTTCTCAGCTTTGCAAAAAGAGTGTAGATATTTGTATTTCCCTCCAAAATCATATCACTGTTGTTCTTGCGAATAGCTGTAGTTATAGTCAGATAAAATACCTGTTTGAACCCAACAAATATTCAATGAATAGATCTAATTGTGACGTGAAATAATTGATACTCGTCAGCAATCGTACATTCGAGCAGAATCGATAGTTTTCGTAAGCGTTGTGACTTTGTGTTCTATACGTGCCGGGCCAGATTCGGGTGAAAAATTAGTAACAATATTATATTGTTGATTAGAAAACGGCGATATGCACTAATATCATATTCGATATCGGTGGCAGAATGGAAAAATATAAGTTCTTATGACAGTTTCTTCCGCCATGAATTCCTTCTAAAATGTGAACAAATGAAAAAGGCACATCCAAAGGTACTCACTGCTTTCATTTAAATACTTTCAAAATATTGACGCTTTTTGACGTCCCACGAGAGAAATGCTAAATGGAGAACATTGTTGAAAGTTGTGACAAGTAGTTTATTCATTTCCAGCAATATTTTCTTCTCACAATGACCGTAAATGTACATGTATATATCCGTTCACTCGAAAATGTCGTCTCCATCATATTTTAACCTTTGACCAGTCCAAACATTGCCTTCTGTTAATGGTTAATGGTTGTTGATAAAGATGATTAACCCATTACCACACTCTGACTCTTTTTGACTCCTACAAGATAGGCCTAATGGCTTTGGTAAAACATTAGGTGAAAACTAGAGGATGTCGATTTTAGTCGTGTTCTATTCCTTTACTTCGATGTTTTGATTTTGTTTATTTACCTCGTAGAAACACGTCGATTACATACAGGCCTATTCCACGGTGGGGATTGTGCATGATGGGACGGATAACGAATACGGACAAATTTGCCTCGCTTCAGGTAAGGAATTGTGCAATAATTGTCTTAGTTTTGCGTCAATTTTCGAGCGGTTTGTTGCATGTACCCCGCATTACTGAGCTCTTTCCTTAGATATATGACTTGTTTGTAGAATCTTTGTACTTTGTCCAAAAATTGATCCCAACCGATCAGAAAAACGACAAAAAATCCAGGTCAATTTTCTAGTCGGTTGGGATCGATTTTTGAGAAAAGTACAAGGAGTTTCCCGATAAGTAATACATCTGAGCAAAGGGCTCAGTAAGACGGAGTACATGCAACAAACTGCATGCAAATTGGCGCTAAAATAAGAAAGTTATTGCACACATGCTTACCTGAATCGTGGTTAATTTGGCCGTAGTCGTTACCATTTCGCTTTCTGGTCGGTTGGGACAATGTTTTGGTAAAAGTACCACGAGTTATCTAATAAGTCATACATCTTATGAAAGAGCTCGGTAAGGCGGGGTACATGCAACAAACCTTTTGAAAATTGACGCACAAATAAGGAAGTTATTGCAAAAAATCTTACCAGAATCGAGATTATTTTGTCCGTATTCGTTATCCATCCCATCATGCACAATCCCCACCGTGTATTCACGTTCTATTCATGTTCTGAGCGGATATGCTGGATTTGGTACCGCGATGGACTTGTAGCACAGGCGTCATAGAATTGATTCCTCGCCACTCCAGTGTTTTGGGTGAGATTAAACCGAGGTCCCGTCATCTCATGACTGTAGCTGTTGAGAGGGGTGTAAAACTTCATTTAATTTCAATCCAATAGGAAACGATAGTATCCGATTAACAGTGACGTAATTTCGGACAAACAACAGTATTTCGTCGGTTTTGTTATAAAATATCGTAACTACGGCTTGGTTCAAGCCGCAGTTACGAGATTTTATAACAACACCGACGGTTTATCAAAACATATCAGAAACCCCAGTCTATTTGTAGCCCAAAATTCATTGCAAATCACTTTTACCGCGTCATTTTACTTGTAAGGGAAATAACTGAAATAAAAATAATAGCCAATAAGTTTCTCCCCTTTCTTTTCTCTGTGCTCGATTTCTTTTTTCTCTCCAATGCAAAAAGATCGAAAAGTCGAAAAGTTCCGAAATCTTAAGATTTCAATTGCTGACTATTGCCTTTTCCTCTTTTTATTTTTCATAGTAATACATAGCACATGCAGATTTTTGGACTTATCCGTGTCTTTTGTGTGTATAGCTGATTTCATTTGTCATGGCATCTTTAGGAAAGATATGTTCGTCTTTTGCAAATAGCATAACACATATCAAAGAGATTTTAATCATAGTATGCATAACTAAAAGGAATGGCTGACCTTTTTTAGGGAAAAGCTCAAGCGTGTAATTAATTAAAACAAAAGGTAGACTATGCCATGTCAAATGAAATCAGTGATAAATGATTTAGAAATGGTATGAAATCACGAAGAAAAGAGTTTCCAGTTTTTAAAACATTTTCCCGATGTTTTTTTTCCATGTTCTTATCTGTTTTCAAAACTTTAAGATTAAACTTTAAACTTTACGAGCAATTCTCTGTAACCAACAGAAAATTCAAAGAGGGGCCCGGCACGCATAGTCATAGATTTTGTTCAAACTTTCGGGATAAGTTGATAATGGCACAAAAACAAATTACAGTGTACTGCACTTTATTTTATTCAATATATGCTTGGTTGCCATGGTAACCACAAAAGAAGATTTGGGGCTCAAAAACCTAAAAATTTAGGCAAAAAATGACACTTTTTCAAGTATGAAAAATTTAAATTACACGTTGGTTCTTTATCACCATTAGCATTGACACCGGTGGTGAACTCGGCCAAAGCTACAACAAGGTTAAGGCCCGGTCACATACGATATCGCGGCCGTTCCGCGGCCGTATCACGGCTAAAATAAACCACCCGTGGAATGGACGCTGTTGGACGCGATGCGGCAGTGATACGGCCGTGCTATGGCAGTGGTATGGACGTGGTAGGACGCGGAATGAAATCGAAATTATTTTAGACGTGGTAAAATTTTTTGAACTGCACAAAAATGTTATCGCGGCCAAACCACGGCTGACAGACGCGATGAGGCAGTGGAACGGACGCGGAATGGCCGTGGAATGGCCGCGGAATGGACGCGGTAGGCAGTGCTCCGGCAGTGCTATGGACGCGGTAAGACGCGGAAGTTAAAATGTATTGAATATCGCTAGAATCAGCTACTCTTGCATCTCTTTGCGGGCAAAGTCTTAACCCATTACCACACGACAATATTTTTGTCTGGTCCAATTTCAAAGATGTTGCAGACGCGATTTCAAGTGAATGAAATTTAACCTGTTTTTTGGTATTTATGTGTAGAAAACATTGTAGGAAATGAAGGAATTGCTTGTCATGAGCAATTTCTTCATTTTCCACAGTGTTTTCAAAAGCCATTATCTTGTAAGGAGTCAAAAGAAAGGAGTTAATGTGCGGTAATGGGTTAACTAGGAGCAGCAGTAACAGGAAAATGGGCCCCTCCCTGCACTGACTTGGGATATTTTTTGAGATCCTTACATCTTTTTTGCCAGCTTGCTTGACAACTTTTCTGTTTTAGCATGATAAGCTTTGATTAAATATCTAAATTTTCTGATATCTGTAAAGGCAAGTCGTGTTCGACTGCCTTGGTGCTAGTTGCCTACTAGCAATCAAATCAACTCGGTGGCTTATGTTAGGTTCCCTCTGCCGATCAAATTAAGTCGATCAAATCCGACCAATCGATCTATTACATATCGATTTTGCACGACATGGGTAATATGAATTGGTCGGGTTTATCGAGCGTGATCTTCACCGCTCAGGCTTCTTACTTTTTTGTTTGTAATTTAAAATATTCGTTAAAGATCGCGTAGAAAATTGATCGGGAAGCGATTTTGTAATCGGCTAGAAGATATACCGGTAGCTGATCAAGAATCAATCGTGCCTGGATCGTGCCTGGTGTCACACTCATTTTTCGCATTTCAAAATATTTGTGGGCGATCGCGTAGAAAATTGATCGGGAAGCGATTTTTGATCGGGTAGATATATAGATACATGTATATCTGATCAAGAATCAAAGGTGTCTGGAGATTGAGTGTGAAGGAGGTAATATATCTTACACGACCTGCACCAAACCTGCAGTCGATCTCCTCGACTTGTACTTGTTTGATACTTAACTGCATCCCGATCAGCTCGACCTCTGTGTCATCAGGCCAATCGATAAAATCGACTGCAGACTTCGAAGTTGATCGACTAGAGATTGAGAAGAAATAATTAAGTACGGTTTAACGGGGAACTTGGTTGATCTGATCAGCAGTGTTTCTAGAATTAAGTTCTGGCAAAATCCAACTAATTATAGGTTACCACTGCCGATCAAATCAAGTCGATCGCTTGAATTCCCCGACCAATCCTGACAAAACAACCTTTTCTCGATCTCTAGCCGATCAACCCGACTTATATAGTCGATTTGGCCGGATTGGCAGATGAAGCAGAGGACGAGTTAATAGTATCTGGATTCACTCGAGTACAAGTCGAGGTTATCGAGTGTAGGTTGGGTGCTGGTCGAGCGAAAGATATTAACCCGACCACAATCGATTCCCAGCAGCTATCATTTCCCGGGCTGGTCAATTTTCTACCCGATCAATACACAGCCGCTTCCCGATCGTTTTTTTTTTCACTCGATCGCACACCAATATTTTTTTACAATGAAAAAAAATAGAAAGAAGCCGAAGCGATTCAGATCAAACTCGATTACCAGACCATATCCGATTACCTATGCCGATCGATACGATCTAAACTCGATCGCTTGATTGGGCTTGATCGAGTTGATCTGGTCGGCAGTGGGAACCTATGATAAATGACTTCTTCTTGATCTTTAGACAATCAAAAAATAGCCTCTACAGTCATTTTGATAGGGTGAATCGAGTACAAGTCGGGGTGACCGAATGCAGGTTGGGTACAGCCCGGGTAAAAGATATCAATCCGATCACGCTTGACCTTCAGACACGACTGACTCTCGATTAGATCGATCTTCTAAGCGATAAATACATAGTCGTTCCTAGATCAATCTCCTTCTCGGTCGCATACGAGAATTTTTGAAATGTCAAAAAAAAATTGAACTGGAAGTCCGAGCGATGTAGATAAAGCTGAATCACCTAAACTACTCCCCATTGCACATGCCGGCCGAACTCGATCTGTGCAAGATCGCTTGATATGGTTTGTTCAATTTGATCTGATATGCAGTGGGGAAATAGCATTATTATCGTCTGTGTAAATGCAAAACCTCGTATGTCGATTGTTGCGATTTTCAAAGTACAAACTTGTGCGCCCAGTTCAGACGATTCTCGCAGGTTTTGAGATATTGTTACTGATCAGTATTAATGGCACATTATTTGTGAACATTGTGTCCAAATTACAAGTAAATCATTTCAGTTTGTGAAATGTTATTACACATTTTCCCTCCCCTATAGAATTTTCCAAAAACGAGATACGAGGTTTTGCATTTACAACGGCGATATGCGTTACGGACGGTTTAGCCGCGATTAGGCAGTGGAATGGCAGTGGAATGGCCGTGCTATGGCAGTGCTATGGCCGTGCTATGGCAGTGATTCAGACGCGATGTGGACGCGGTATCTTGTCGCGCGTTTCAACACTAGACGCGGTTGGAAGTTGTAGGCCGTGCTACGGCAGTGCTTCGGCAGTGGAACAGCCGCCGGCGGCCATACCACGTCCATTCCACGTCTTTATCACGGCTAAAACGAAATTGACCCAAAGTTACCGCGTCCAACCACGTCCAAAATATTTTGAGATTTTTTAGCCGTGGTATGGCCGCGGAACGGCCGTGGAATCGTATGTGACCGGGCCTTTAGGTATTTTGCGTTTAAATGTGAGTTTAAGATTTTTAACTCTAATTGCAATGAATTTGGTCTAAAAATAGACCGGGTTGCCGTTATGTA
>CAVMGG010001100.1:0-42791 GCA_963680895.1 Fragum sueziense | reverse complement strand
AATGAAAATAAAATATAATACTTTTGATGAATAAAATACTGATTATTAAAAACTTAATTTGGTAAGTTTTACAGAAGTTTCAAAACATTAACAAAACAATTGCTTGATTGAACAAAAGCAATTGAAAAAGTGAACATGTTGATTTTCATCTTGGTATAATTCTCGATAATTGACCTGGCAGAGCATCTCTAGCTAATAGCTAGAGATGCACTGTCAGGTCATTTATCGAGAGCTATAAAAGAAATTAAATGCATCTCTGAAAATTTTGTCCCTTTTCATTTGAAGATATCAAAAACTTCATGAAGCAGAAATTGGATGGAAGTTTCAAAAGGCAGTAGTCTCTTGAACTACATTATCATAATCTCATTTTGATATGCCTACTCTATATTAATACTGCACTATATGGAAATCTTACTAAAATCACAGTGGCTTATGGAATTTTTCACAACAAATAAAATCACAATTGTCATGTAAAAATAAAACTTTGCATAAATAAGGAAATATAATGTTAAATGATATGAGGCCTTTTCTGAAGACCTTAAAATGCTAACTTAATGTAATTCCTTTCCCACACAATGAACCCATTTGACACACTTAAGCGTTGAAGCTATAAGAAAAATATTTCAGAAAAGAAAGAAAATGCTGATTACCAGCATTTTAACCTATTCCTCAATATTTTCCACACTATAAAATACAGTCGACACTCGTTTTGTCGAAGTCAGAGGGGCCGTCAAATTATCTCGACATATCCGGAGTTCGACTCATCCGATTTTGTTCAATTTCGAATTGAATGCCATTTGACCATTTTCGTTGCTCATCAAGTGCGTTAATAATTGAAATATAGTAGGAAAAGGAAAGAAATTGCTCGAAACGAGCAATTTCTATCTTTTTCCTTCCATATTTCAATGGATGTTTATATTTCAAATTGATTTTGTTTAGAATTTTAGATGTCCATTGATGATGACCGGGCCATATTTGAACTTCGACTTAAGCGAAAATTCGACTTATCCGATGTCGACATAACGAGTGTCGACTGTAGATTTTTTATAAAGACAATTTGATTAATGTTTTCCTCTGCAACTCAAATTTTTGGACAGGTCCAAATTTTGTCATTTGGGAAAGGATTATAAAATATGGTTTGTAATTCAAAATGCAGATAACATTTTTTGGACAATCTGAACATTATTTTCGAATATTTACACCTTGAAACTAAAACTAATTTCTTTCTTTTTTTGTAAAGTATTGTTTCATTATTTATAACAAGAACAGTCTTAACAATGAAATTTTAAAACTTTTTGATGGAATAAAGCAAAACTATTGTAAGCAAATTTGACACTTTGGAAAAGATTGAGGCATTAGAAGAAAATGCCGATATTCAGCATTTTCTCCTTTTGCCTCAATATTTTCTGGGCAATGTGTGCAATTCTTATCTTTAACAACATTCATTCTGTCATCTGCAATAGCTTTCATTCTTTTTGTGGGAGGTTAAGCTATTGCAGTTCAAACTCTATAATGTTGAAACTCATTAGAATAATCCCAACAATATTTTTCCAATGAGTAGACTACCCACATTAAAACCCATTACCACAAAGGGACGCCTTTCGACACCCCACAGGATAATGGCTTTGGAAAACATTGTGGGAAATGAAGAAATTGCTTGTGACGAGCAATTTCTTCATTTCCCACAAAGTTTTCTACGAAGAAAGGCCAAAAAATGTAGAATTTGATGTAACTGAAATTGTCGTCTGCAACACTTTTGAATTTAGACAAGTCTAAAATTTTTTTGTTTGGTAATAGGTTAAGCTATTGCTGATCAAACCTTAATATATGTTGGAACTAATCAGAATCTTCTACGCGAGATGATTCTACTGAGCACCAACAATATAAGGTTTCAAGTTAACCCTTTCCCAAACAACAAAATTTTAGGGTGTTCTAATTCAAAACCTGCTGCAGACAACAAAATGGATGATAATAGAAATTGGAATTGTGTGATATTGTCAAGAAAATATTGAGGCAAAAGGAGAAACTGCTGGTCATCAGCAGTTTCTTCTTTTGTTTCAATGTTTTCCCAAGCCTTTTCTTTTAGGGACGTCAAAACCAGGTCTTGTTTGGGAAAAGGTTTAAAACATTTGACATCATTCACCTGTTTCTCCAGCTCTTACATACAATAATTTTGCATTGATCCATCAATTAAATCTTGAACTAATAACATGGAATGTACATTAATATCCAATTCCGGCTAAATATTTGGAATATTTATCCAAGGCTTCTCGTAGCGGACCACCATTTGTTGATTCACCTATTCCAATAATAACACCCGATTTAAACTTGGATACAGTACATACTCGCTTCTTTTCCGCGGCACCGATTTCCACTAATGTGATAAGGCCATCATCTGGAGGCGCGATTCCCATGAATTTGCTTCCGCATACTTTGATGTTGCTTCTATCGGCATTTGGATCGGAGACAATTGCGACTAATTTTGAAACTTCTTGCTGGGTGGGTTTGAATTCGGCGCTCGAGGCCCATGGGTTTCCGTCGAGGCCGAAGAGTCCGGCGCTTGTGACCGCTGGGTATTTGAGTAGATGGTTTACATGGGAGTCCCAACCTGACATCTTTGGAGATCTGTGAAATATAGTAAATAACCCATTTCAAGACAACAAAATTTCAGACAGGTTCAAATTCAAAATTGTTGCAGACCACAATTCCAAGTGAATGAAATTTTACATTTGTTACTCTTTTGGGGTAGAAAAAATTGTGGAAAATGAAGAAATTGCTTGTCACAAGCAATTTTTCCATTTTCCACAATATTTTCCAAAGCCTCAATATTGTGGGGGCATCATAAAGCACCCTTATATGGAATATAGTAAACAACATGGGTTCCCGTCGAGGCCGAACAGTCCAGCGCTTGTGACCGCAGGATACTTGAGTAAATGGTTTACGTGCGAGTCCCAACCTGACATCTTTGGAGATCTGTGAAATATAGTAAATAACCCATTACCAGACAACAAAGTTTTAGACAGGTTCAAATTCAAAATTGTTTCAGACGACAATTTCAAGTGAATGAAATTTTACATTTGTTAATCTTTTGGGGTAGAAAACAATATTGGAAAATGAAGAAATTGCTTGTCACAAGCAATTTCTTCATTTGCACAATGTTTTCTAAAGCCTTAATCTTGTGGGGGGGGGGGGCATCAAAAAGCATCCTTATGTGGAATATAGTAAACAACATGGGTTCCCGTCGAGGCCGAATAGTCCGGCGCTTGTGACTGCTGGATATTTGAGTAAACAGTTTACATGCGAGTTCCAACCTGACATCTTTGGAGATCTGTGAAGTATAGAAAACATGATTGTGTTCAACATGAGTTTTTTTCTTTTTTGAAACAGCAATTTCTTTTAACCTATTTCCACATAATGATGCTTTTTGACGCCTTACAAGATAAAATCTTTGGAAAACAATGTGCGAAATGAAGAAATTGCTTGTGATAAGCAATATCTTCATTTTCCATGATGTTTTCTACCAAGGAAGACCACAAATTTACATCCACAAAATTTGATTTTTGGACTATTTTTGAAACTTCTTGAATTCAACCCTCGAGGCCCATGGGTTCCCGTCGAGGCCAAATAGTCCAGCGCTTGTGACCGAAAATATTGAGACAAAAGGAGAAACTGCTGGTTATCAGCAATTTCTTCTTTTGTTTCAATGTTTTCCCAAGCATTTTCTATTAGGGACGTCAAAACCAGGTCTTGTGTGGGAAAGGGTTAAGCAAACTTGATTTATCGATGAAATGGGATGGATACCTCATTCCATAATTCCTCTAATAATCCTTTTCCAGACAGTGTCTAGTTTTAATGAAATCACAGAATGATGAAGAAAGCTTTTGAAAACATTACATCATCTACACACGCAACATATTGATATGTGGAAAAAAAAAAGGTTATTTCAGGAACAAAATTTTAATTATTTTTCACATTGAGCGCTAAATCATGTATTCTGAAAAACAACCAATCTGAGCCACCAGCTGCTCATTGCTCATCTCATGATCGACCATTCTAAAAACCTCAAATTCATGTAAATATTCAAGACACTTTTCAATACAGCAAAGAACAATATTAGCATATTTGATTGATTGGGGTTTAACTCCTCTTTCAACTGCTACATGGTCATAATTGAGGTGGCTGGAGCACTTACTCATGGATTCCTAGAATTTTCTCACCAGTTCAAAATAGATGTCAGAACCCAGCCTCCTGCTGCTCTCTCACATAGATGTTTAACACACATTGGTGAGACAAATGACTTTTGCCAAATGTCAGTATGGATGTTGGCTGAGCCGGATTCGAACTCACGACATCTGAATTCAAAAAGATTGGCACCGTCTGTACAGTCAGAATGTATTCTTATCTGCCTGACTGATTTGATTCAGCATGACAAGGGTTAACCTATGACAATACCACAAAATTGTAGACTTGTCCAAACTCCTGCAACAAAGTTGCAGACATCAATTTCATGTGAATCAAATTTTTAAAGATTAGTCTTTTTAAGTCTACAGAAGTCATTGTGGAAAATGAAGAAATAGCTTGTAACAAGCAATTTCTTCATTTCCCGCAATGTATTCTCAATGTATTCTCTTGCGGGGCATCAAAATGTATGATCTGGAAATGGGAATGAGTTCAGTAATGACTTGGAACAGGCACAGCTGCCAGTTTTCACAAGGGACAATACCCTATCCAGGAATTTAGTCAGAAACTAAGACCAAATTCATGACACAATGATTTCATTTATTCTCTGAATTACACATGAAACAAACTGATGTATATGAATTAACAATGAACAGTAAAAGCATTAATAGTAAAGCACATTGAAGTAAATTCTTACTCAAAGATAAAATAATACCAAAGGGACATAACTCTCAATGTTTCACACCAAAATACACTGCAGTTGCTTCCCTTGAATAAACTTCAGTCTGAAAATTGTGTAACATGCAAATCATCAAATGTACACCTTAGTGTAGTTATGTTTGAAATATGCATTTGTAATTCCATGGTAATTTTGCACACACAAACAAACGGATGGATAGGAGTTCTTGTAACGTCATAATGTGTTAAAAAATTTTAATACTGGCGCTTGCTCCAATCTTAAACATTTTTTTCGAGGACCTAGGCTAAATGAAAACAATACTTAACACAGTTATTGCACATATCATCCAATTTATATAGACATTAGACAACAACATTAAACCTTTCTTAGACAATAAAATTGTGGACTTGTCATATTTGTAAGGTGTTGCAGGCAACAGAAAAATAATATGCAGGACTGAAACAGGAAAATTTGTGAACCATGGGCAGTCAGCATTTTCTTATTTTCTTTCAATGTTTTTAGCTCCACTGGCCTTCAGGCCAGCGGGCTATTGTCATGGCGTTGTGTCCGTCGTGCGTGCGTGCGTGCGTCCGGTCGTCAACTTTTTCTTTAAAAATCTTCTCCTCAGAAACCACATGATGGATTTCAATCAAACTTCACAGGAATGATCCCTAGGTGGTCCTCTATCAGATTCCTAAATTTCATTCTGATTGAACAAGAAAGTCTGGAGTTATCTGCCTTTGAATTAAAAAATGGCTGTTTTGACTTTGTTTTCACTCTAGCCACTACAAATATTTATCAATCAAGACAAAACTTGGTCAGAATGTTGGTGCTGATAAGATCTTGCCTGAGTGCAATTTTCAGCTTGATCTGAATATTATGTCTTGAGTTATGTGCCCTTGAAATTGGCAAAATTACCATTTTTGACCTTATTTTTACTCAAACAACCATGAATATCCACCAATCAACACGAAACTTTCATGTAATCTTACTGGCCATAAGATCTTGCATGTTTGTAATTTTCAGCTTCATAGGAATCTTAAATCATGATTTTTCTGCCCTTGAATTTGACAAAATTGCTGTTTTCGACTTTGATTTTACACTCTTTACATCCACAAATATTGAACAATCAAGTCAAAACTTAAACAAGATGTAGGTGAAGTTAAGATCTTGCTTTAGTGTGATTCTTAGCTAGATAGGAATTAAAAATCCTCAGTTATATGCCTTTCAATTTGACAAAATTGCTAATTGTGACTTTTTTCTCACTCTAACAGCCAAACTCACTCTATTAAAGACAAAGCTTGGTAACCAATTGATCTTATACGAGTGTGTTTTCAGTTTTCTAGTTACTTTGTAATTGCTTTAAGAGCAACAAGTTTTGAAAAATTTAGTAAAAACTTGATATGACAAGAAATTCAGGTTTCATCAGCCATTTGCATTAATTTTGGAATATGGTATTTCCCCAATTCTATTTTTAGCTCAAAATCTATTTTTAGAAATATGAAATATTTTGGAGTAATCAATGGTCTGTCAATTTAGATCTGTTTGGAAGATGGAAAATTTTAATTGCTAGTATCATCCAAAGCTGGAATGTTCTACCATTTCCTTTTACCCTTTCTCAAATGGCAAACATATAGTTTTACTTTCTTTGCTTCAAGAACAAAACATTTTGAACAATCTAGTTTTGTAACTTTCTTTTTGCTCTATGAAACACAAGCATTGAACAATCTAATCTAATCTTGGATTAAATATTACATGAAACTCAGGCCTGTGGAGTGACTCAAGACCTTCAGGTCTTCTAGTTACCAAAAAATCTTCAAAAGATGTTGAAACAAGTTTGAAAGAGTAAACACTTGGTTTTGAATTCAATATCAAATAAAGGTTTGGAAAACATATACATTTTGACATAACTCATTGCCAAACAGCAAAATTTTAGAATGGTCCAAATTCAACAAGATGTGTTTGTGAAACACAAATGCCCCCGAAATGGCCATTTTTCTAAAATGTTAAGTTTTTGTGGAGTAAAGGGTTACTAAGGGATAAGGGATGACCTTGAGGAAGGTCAGTTTGCTTGGAACAGATAGATATCATTGAAAGGAAGTTGCATACTAAATTTGAGCTTTGTATGTCAAACACTTTTGGAGAAAAGGCAAAGGTTAAGTTTTCGGAGTAAAAGGTTAAGTTTTCATAGAGTAAAGGGTTGATAAGGGTTAACGGATGAACTTGAGAAAGGTCAAATTGCATGGAACAGATAGATATCATTGAAAGGAAGTTGCATACCAAATTTGAGCTTTGTATGTCAAATACTTTTGGAGAAAAGGCAAAGGTTAAGTTTTCGGAGTAGAAGGTTAAGTTTTCGTAGAGTAAAGGGTTGATAAGGGTTAACGGATGACCTTGAGGAAGGTCAAATTGCATGGAACAGATAGATATCGTTGAAAAGAAGTTGCATACCAAATTTGAGCTTTGTATGTCAAATACTTTTGGAGAAAGGGCCAAGGTTAAGTTTTCGGACAGATGGACGGACAGACGGACAGACAGACAGACAGACGGACAGACAGACAGAAAGACGGACGGACACGAGTAAAACAATATGCCCCCGATCTCTCGATACGGGGGCATAAAAATGTTGCATACAGTTATTTCAAAAGAACGAAATTTTAGACTTCTCTGTCTTTAAGGGGAGCAAACATTGTGGGAAATGAAGAAATTGCTTATTACAAGCAATTTCTTCATTTTCCTCAATGTTTTGCAAAGCCTTTATCTTGCCCAACATCAAATGTCGTCATTACGGGGAAATGGGTTACATTTTCTCCAAGGTACTACAAAGATCTTATAAATGACATTTATAGCACCATACTTATATTCATTATTTATTCCAGCACTACATTATACACACAGAATGTGGGGAAATGAGCCAATTCTGTATTCCATTTCTAAGCTTTGATAAAAATTTTCTGGTTCTGATGCCATTCACAGAGAAAGCCTTGAAAAATAGTGAAAGAGAAGAGCAAAATGTTGATTTCAAAAGAATGAAATTTCACATTTTTTGGTATTTTAGGGCAGAAATACCGGTATTGTCACAAGCAATTTCTTCATTTTCCACAATATTTTGCAAAGCCTTTATCTTGTCCAACATCAAAAGGCTTTATTATGTGGGAATGGGTTAATGATGGAAAAGGGTTACATCTTCTCCAAGGCACTAGAAAGATCTTATAAATGACATTTATTTGATGCATGCTTAATATTCCTCTACTACATTATACACACAAAATGTGTGGAAATGAGCCAATTCTGTATTTCATTAGCATTTTACAAAATATACTATTATCCGGCTTTGATGTCCCTAGTAGAGAAAACTTTGGAAAACAGTTAAAGAAAAGAAGATCTGCATGTATATTTTAATTCTTCTTTACTTCCAGTCTTTCCTACCCCGTTGCATTGAATAATAAAACATGTTTGTGAAACACCAATGTCCCTACACTACGTAATTTTCATTAAAAACACGAACTTGATATTTGAACTTGACTGACAACTTTGACCTTGGTATCACAAGGAAGTTCTAACCACAAAGAATGAATGTTTGTTATATGAAAGCCCTATTAGATCTACTTTCGAACGAAAAGTTATGTTCAATGATGTTGTTTTTTTTAAAAACAGAGAACTATTTTAAAATTGTTTTATAGCAAATCTTTTCATTCACAAATTTTATACATTTTGTATTCCTATTAGTTTACAAATCCTTCCAAGTTTGGTTGACCTAAAATGTTGGCATTTGGAAAGGTGATCCATAATAGTGGTACATTAACTTCGTTTATTGTAATTTCAGCTTTCCTGCTTAGAAAGTTAATCAACATAAACTCTGTCTTGTTTATTTACAGCGCTTTACATGCTTATGCACTCAGATCTCACTGAGATTCCTTTGAAAATAGTTCAACATTCCAACTAAAGACTTTGTGCCTACCTGAATTCAGATAATTTCATCCGCACTGACATATTTTTCAGCAAAATTGTCTGCAAAGTTGTTTAGAAAAAAAAAATACATTAAAGAGAATTGGACGGAATTTTATATACATTGCACAACATTTATCAGATCTTAAACACTTTTTGTAACAAATGACAATGTTCACAAAATATTTTCTCGCTTTTGGATCATTTAAAGAACAACATATTGCACAAAAAAATAAATATTAAGAAACAAGCGATAGCACCATATTGTTTTATCTATGAAAATCTAAATGAAACAAATGAAAATGTAAACATTCAAGATTTTAGAACTATGTTCTTTAAAGCAAGATTTTTCATCTGCCAAGTTTCTCTTCAATATATTAATGAGCACTAAAAAATCTTGCACTATAGATCACAACTCGTTGACCTTTTTAATGACGCATTCAATCCAATCATTCTTCTCAAAATGTTGATTTAAATGTTTGAAGGGTACAGAGCGGGGGTTAATATCCGACTTGTTTAAGATAGTCCCGTAGCCGACACGTCACCTTGCAGCAGTTACCCATCTTGTAATTTCCTACAACCACTCCGAATATAAAACATGATTTGGACAAGTAGCCACAACAGACATATTTTTCTTTGTCCGACGGTGCGTTTATTCTGTTTAGAATGATACTGCCTTCAATTGGGTCGTGACTAACATAACAATAACTCTGTCCTCCGACTTTGATTCCACAGAAGTCCAAATCTCGACCCTGTATAATGCCGATTAATCTCATGACCTCGTGTGGTTGTGGTCGTACGCAGCCGTCTCCCGCCCATTCACCTCCGTCGACTCCGTAAATCCCAGAGCTGCACATGTCTCCCGGCGTCTTTAACTGGTCCGAGACGTACGCTTGCCACCCTGCCATCTTCCTGTAGAAAGATAGAAAATGTAATTACGATGAATGTTGTGCTAAAAATAGACTGGGTTTACTATTATGTTGTAGTTATAAAGTGAACATTGTAAATCATAGCATTGAAAGCATTGAGAGAAAACAAGATAATTCTGGCCATCTGCAACAGCTTTCAATTGGGAATAGTCTAAATTCATGCCATTTGGGAAATAGATAGAGAAAATATTACATCACATTACTCTGAAGAATCTTGGCATTGATTTCTACAGGAAAAAGACCATTAATTATGAATACTGCCTGTACCACTAATAGTAACAAGTTTCCAAAATTAGTTTATGGTACAAAAAGGTCAATAAATCAAAGCATGTTCCAAAAATAATGCGATCATTCAAGTAGTATCTTACTATTAGTAACAAGATGTTTTTGGAAGCTATCAATGAGCCTGTAATAGCAATTACTTCAAGAAAGAAACATTATTTGACCTTGACCTTAGCATCACAAAAAATGTCTTGCCATAAGTTGAACCATTACATAATGTAGTATGAAACTTATTTGGCTTAAATTTCAAATGTAATTTACCAACATAATTATAAGAGAGAAGATACACAGTGCAAAGTTTGAATGTAATCCCATTCAGCGGCGGATCCAGGATTTCTGCTAGGGCGCTTCGAATATTCAAAAATGGGGGTCAATTTTCCTAGTATTACACAAATTTGGCTGTATTTCTGCATGAAAATTAAATATTTTGGCTACAGACAGGGTTCGTTTGAACCCCCTCTGGATCCGCCACTGCCATTATTGTATGAGAAAGTAACAAAAAATTGTTGAAAGACGGACAGAAAGCTGAGGGTGGTAGCTACAAATCACTTCGAGCCTCGTCAGAATTATTAAACATTTCAAAGACTTAAAATCTGAGGTTGCAATATTTGAAAACAAAATATGCACATTTTTAGATACTTCTTATGTGATAAAGAATCCAAATTTAGATTTTTTATCATTTTAATTTCATATTTTCATGCAATATCTTTTACAAAGGCTGACCCTGATAAAGTGCATTTTCTTTCAGGTGCAATAAAGTTTCAGAAAGCAGATAACAATTCATTTTCAAGATTTTTCTTTTTTATTCAAAGAATATGGAAACATAAATTTACAAATGAGCTGAAAATGCTGCAAAGATTGATTGGGGAGTAAGACCTCTGTCAACTGCTATAGTCATATCACGGTGACTGGAAAACCTAACCATGGATTCCTTTCATTTCTCAGACCTGTAACCTGTACTAGTTACCACAATTACAAGAGGGCCAGGATGGCCCTGCATCGCTCACCTGAGAGGACTTTGAGACAAACAACTTGCAAACTTCAAACTCGCATGACCCACTTTTTACATGACCTAGATATCATCAAGATAAACATTCTGAACAATTTTTACAATGATGAGTAAATATTTAGGTTCTTAAAGCAAAAACAAGATTTGACCTTGTGACCTAGTTTATCACCTAACATTAGCCTTTTTCTAGATGACCCATTTATCATCAAGATAAGCAATTCTGAACTATTTTCACAATGATGAATAAATATTTTGATTTTTTAGAGCAAAAACAAAATTTGACCAAGGGTTTGACCTCCCATGACCCACTTTATACGTGCCCAAGATATTGTCAAAATAAACATTCTGAACAATTTTCACAATGATTCAGATATCATTATGGTTCTAAATACAGAAACAAGATTTGACCCTGTGACCTAGTTTTTTGACCTCACATGGCCCCCTTTTTACATTTACCAGATATCATCAAGATAAATGTTCTGAACAATTTTCACAACCATACAGTAAATATTTTGGTTCCTAGAGCAAAAACAAGATTTGACCTTGTGACCTAGTTTTAGACCTCGCATGACCCACTTTTCACACCACCAAGATATCATCAAGATAAACATTCTGAACAATTTTCACAATGATAAAGTAAATATTTTGGTTCTTGGAGCAAAAACAAAATTTGACCTAGTGACCTACTTTTTAACCTGGAATGACCTGCTATTCATATCACCAAGATATCATCAAGATAAACATTATGACATTTTCACAAAGATTGAGTAAATATTTTGGTTCTTAGAGGAAAAACAAGATTTGACCTAGTTTCAGACCTCACATGACCAACTTTTAAAATGACCCAGATTTCATCAAGATAAACATTCTGAACAATTTTCACAATGTTTAAGTATATATTTCCGTTCTTTTTAAAGCAGAAACAAGATTTGACCCTATGACCTAGTTTTTGACCTTACATGACCCACACTTTGTACATAACCTAAATATCAAGATAAGTATTTATGATAGTTTTGACAAAGTTTTGGGGCAAAATTGGCATCTCTAGAGCAAAAGGAAGGATTCTGCAATATTTGAGCTTGTGACCTAGTTTTTGACCTTGCATGACCCACCTATGATCATGGCCAAGATATCATCAAGATAAACATTTAGGACAATTTTGACAAAGTTTGGACCAAAATTGGCACTTCCAGAGCAAAAGGGAGAATTTCACAAGATTGGGCCTCATGACCTAGTTTATGACCTGGCATGACCCACTTCTTGACATGACCTAGATATCATGAAGATAAACATTTAGGACAATTTTTAGAAAGTTTGGACCAAAACTGGCATGTCCAGAACAAAATGAAGGATTTTAAAAGATTTGACCTTGTGACCTAGTTTTTGACCTTGTATGACCCATTTCTCATCATTTCATAGATATAATCAAGATAAACATTGAGGACAATTTTGACAAACTTTGGACAAGAATTGGCACTTCCAGAGCAAAAGAAAGGATTTTGTAAGATTTGACCTCTTGACCTAGTTAATGACCTAGCATGACCCACTTCTTGACTTGACCTTGATATAATCAAAATAAACGTTCATGACAATTTCTACAAAGTTTGGACCAAAATTGGCACTTCCAGTGTAAAAAGATGGATTTCACAATATTTGACCTAGTGACCTAGTTTTTGACCTGGCTTGACCTATTTTTTAACATGACCTAAATATTATCAAGACAAATATTCTGATAAATTTTCACAACAATTGAGCACCAAATGTGGCCCCTAGAGCAGAAAGAAGATTTGACCTAGTGACCTACTTTTTGACCCCATTATGGTCCCGATTCAAATTCTTTGAAGTATTTTGAAAAAGCATGACCCATAGATCATATGTGTGAAATATGATTCAATTCTGCCAAGTACTTTAGGAGGAGAAGATTTTTTTGTGAAAAGTTGACGGATGGACAGATAGACAGTTAGACAGACAGACGCCGGACAACAGACCGATCACAATACCTCACCTCGAGCACTTTGTGCTCAGGTGAGCTAACAAAGCCTCCAGCTGTTGGCCTTCATAGGTTAACGATTACCAAACCATTGGTGAGAGACAATTTAGTCTGACAGAATATTGCCATGACAGGGGATCAATCGGGGACCTCCTGAGTAAAGGTAAGATGCGCTACCAACGCATGGCCATGACGTCAGCATCTTAAAACCTGACATTGTTAGGAAATAGTGGCATTGTTAGGAAATAGGTCAAAATGGACAAGAGCAAAAATAATCTGCCCCTTTTTCAAAGTTATTAAAAATATGGATACTGAAGTCTATTTTGTTTTCATTCTTCAGTTACAATAGTTTTGCACTTATAATTAAGATGTGTAATGACTTTGTTATGTTAAGATTTGCTTAAAGCATTAGCACTGGTGGTGAACTCGGACAAAGCGAGGAACATTTTTCATGAACACAAGGTACAGATACTTCATGTCACATCCGGATTTTTGTAAACAATACACGTGGTATTTTGTTTTACTTCTCTTTCCGTCTTTTTTTAAAGGATGCACTCAAATGGAAGTTACTAAGGTATGTAGATATGATTTATAATACTCACGAAAATATCAGTTTTATCGATCATTATTTTCAAATGTTATAAACGGATTGCAAGTGCACAAAGCGCATATTGAGATCATGTGGGTTGATCTTAATCGCCCGAACGAAATGGTACGATATCTCTGTTTATGTTTATCTATTTGCATTGCAAGTAAACAAAAAAGACATATAAATGTACAAATAAAGGCTGTAAATGGCAGTTTTCAGTGTCATGTCATTGAAAATCATTGTGCGGTTTCTTCGTGACAACGTTACAGCATGTTTGCGATGTTATCTTTTCCAGCTACGGTGTTTTATGACCACATGTTTGATAAATTAATCGATTGCACTGGACTCAACGGCACATTTAAACATTTATTCGGTAATATCGCACTGATTTGAGCATCTAACCATAGATTTCCGGCATCAAATTCGAGCACCAGGACGGTATCATCATCATCATCATCATCATCATCATCATCATCATTTTTATTGTTACCTTGGAGTTTCACCGGTAAGATTTTCGTTATGCCTTCTTAAATTTGGTACAGATGGAGAATAAGCTATTAAATGAGAACAAGATGGATCTCATCATCATCATTTTTATTGTTACCTTGGAGTTTCACCGGTAAGATTTTCGTTATGCCTTCTTAAATTTGGTACAGATGGAGAATAAGCTATTAAATGAGAACAAGATGGATCTTGATCAGACATTGCACATGCAAAGTCTGATCTGGATCCATGTTGGTCGCAAAAGCCTATCAATAGGAAGAACACAATGAATAAGAGATATCGGTTATGGCAATCAATTGTGTGCTAAAATAGACTTGGTTACTGTTCTGTTTTTATAAACTGTTGGTATTGGTATAAAATGTCGTAACTACAGCTTCAAACAAGCTCTAGTTGCGACGTTTTATATTTACATTTACGGAATGCCATCGTTTATCCAAAATTAATCAGTTTTCTCGATAAAATTGTCCCCTATTCAAAGACGAAGCAATGAAATACAATATGTATTTCCGAAACAGTTTCCCCCAATTAGAAAGGTTTGGAAAAACATTGAATCAAAAGAAGAATAGATCTATTCTGAAAATAATTTGGCTCCTTTTTTCTTTATATTTTTCTTTCATATTTTCTTATTTAGTACACACATTTTAACTTCTCAACATATAAAATCAATGTATTTTGACATCTAGAGCAGTCAGCTTGACAAATTGGCGGACGGGTAGAAAAACGGACGGACGGGCAAACGAAGCACTATCTATGTGGTGGTCATTACTGAAAGCCTTCTAATTGGGGGCTGCAATACCAGATAGGCCTATTGCTTTGGAAATGATTATTGTATACCATTAATTCGTCTTTGAAAAAGAATAAATTTTATCTACTATATATAGACCTAGTGACGTTTTTCGGACACACACTAGTGCTTCATCGGTGTAAATCTAAAACGTCACAAACTCAACTTTATTGAAGCTGTAGTTACGGGATTTTATAACAACACCTACGATTTATCCATATTTAACCGAAAACCCATTCTATTGTTAGGACAAAAGTCATTGCAATTCGAACAGCCATTGAAAATGTTCACGGTATCATAAATAAACCGTACAAGTCCCCTTCAAAAAACGTTAACTACGATTTTCACATCGGAAAAAAACTTCTACCCAAGAATTAAAATACCAACTTCAGAATCAGTCAGAGAAATAAAATAAAAAAAACTTTCAATGTCCTCTGAGTGTCTCACTGATTCGTCCATATTGTTTTGGGCGGATAAACACGTGCAAATCGTTGTGTACATGCTCAAACTAGTAAAACTGGTTTTTAAACGCGCATTTAAACATGAAGTATCTGTACCTTGTGTTCATGAAAAATGTTCCTCGCTTTGTCCGAGTTCACCACCAGTGATTAGCACACAAAGCGTTTCAAAATGCACCGATCAATAAGCTTTGAAGTCTTGTTATTAATTCTGCACTAATCATCACCTTAACCCTTTCCTAAACAGCTAAATTTTATAAAGGTCCATTTTGAAAACTGTAGTGGACGACAAAATGGGTGTTGGTAATGATAGGAATTGGGAACAATGAACCACAGAACATAATAATTATTGAGACAAAAGGAGAGATTGCTGGTTATCAGCATTTTCTTCTAGTATTATCTCAATGTTATCCCAAGCCTATTCTTTTAGGTTTGTGAAATCTAGGTCTTGTTTGGGAAAGGGTTTAAAATGCACTTCATGATTACAATGCAGCTGCATGCAAACTTTTGATGCAAAATTAAGCCTTTCTACTCTTTCTAATTTCTTTCATGCAATGCTATTCTACAAATCCTAATTCAGACATGCCTTTTTCTCTATTCAAATTTACAAAATGTCTTAAACAATGATTTTTGAAGCCATTAAAGTGACATTTCACATTTATTTCATTTTTTAAAAGTATGTCTTGACGCAAAAATATTTATTCTAAAGCGTAGAAACGCTATCAGTCTTTTGAAGTTATTATCTATAAGCGAAAAATACGCCTTCAAAGTTGAGAAAGAAATGACAAATTCTATATAAATCTGAACTATTGTCCACAACAATTTGCTTAATTTTAGCACAAGAATATATATTTCTCGTAAACGGTTCAATATTTTGGCTTGAAATTTTCAGAATTTTCATTAGAAAACATGCTCTTTCAGATAGAATAAAAGGAAAATTCATGTAAAAGTAATCGTGAAATGTCACTTTAAAGAGAAAACTTTGTGAAGCATTGAAAGAATAGAAAACAATCCTATAATCATAAGCATTTTCTTCTTTTCTCCTTTGTCACAATTCAATCTGCAACTGTATAAAGTATACATACTTTTAATTAGAACCAATCTTGAATTTTCATGAAGCTCTAAATGTGATCAATGAGAAGTCAGGGTCAATCTCCGCTATGGGGGATCAAACTTGGAACCTCTTGACCATAAAGCTGAGTTAGCCGACCCTCTACCTCTTGACCAAGGACGCCAAATCTTGTAATTTGGGAAAAGGTTTTACAGGAAGGAAGTTCTAGCACTTGCCTAAGAGCCATAATTATATGAAAATTCAAAACATGTGGAAATGATAATAATCTGCTGACTGTGCAGCATAAATAGCCTTGTATTTCAGAGGCACAGATTAGAGGGTTCATGGCTTTTCAAAATACGAAATATCTCTCAATGTTGAATGTTCATCAAACCCTATGCTGTGGGTGCTCATTTTAATCGTCTCCATTGAGTTATGAGTTGGATTTTGGATCAGATCTGACCAGAAAGTTTTGACTATCTAGTCTGATCTGACCCAAAATCCAGCTCATCCAAGAACTTATGGTCATACATATTTTGACCAAGTTTAGTCAAGATTGGCTTATACTTGTAGATGGTTGAGTGTAAACATCAAATTGTTGACAAACAGACAGACATCCGGACGACAGACAAAAAGCAACCACGTCAATACCTCACCTCGAGCATGAAAAATCTCATACCCTGATAAATTCAAGGGGATGTAATTTGTGGAAAGTTAGTCTGTCTGTTTTTCTCTAAAAGCTTCAGTTTTTGTTAAAAGGTTTTTAGAAAGATGAGGAAGGAAGATGAAATAACTTCAAAATCTAGACAGTATTGCAGAAAGAAGGGAGAGGAAAACAATAATATTTTTTGATGACCCCAAAACTCTTCCTGGTTTTCAGGTAATTATATTACACCTTTGTTGTAACATACCTACAGACAAATGTCTGGTCTGGTAAAGCAATTACTTATAAGCCACAAGAGGCTTGGCTTACTACAGTGCATTATGAGTGAATATGTTACCTTTCATTCATCCTTTTCGGCTTTGACTCGTCCCTTCATTACTATAATCTGAGTTTTCTTTGCTATAATAACTCATGTCAAATTTTCTTTATTCAATAAAACTTTTTTTCTTCATCTGCAACATCTCTACATTGCGACATCTCTACATTTGGATCAGTCAAAAATGTACTGGCCTAGGAAAGGATTACGGGCCCTTTTTCGAAGTCGTACCTCAAAAGTTTCACATAGAAAAATTTAATAACAGTTTAACCCTCCAATATATATAGTCAGGGACCTGGAAAAAGGTCCTATACAACTTTCGAGCCCAAGATGGTTCCAGAACAGCCTGCTTAACCCATTACCACACCATGACTCTTTTTGACTCCCTACACGATAATGGCTTTGAAAAACATGGTGGAAAATGAAAAGATTGCTTGTAACAAGCAATTTCTTCATTTCCCACAATTTTTCTACCCAGAAAGATCAAAGAATGCGAAATTTCATTCAATTCATTTTGTCGTCTGCAGCATCTTTGAATTTGGACAAGTCCAAAATTTTGTCGTTTGGTAATGGGTTAAATACACATGTTCTGATCAAGAATCATGTTTTTCTCCAAAAGCTCTATCATGACCAATAGATGCAACAGTAAATGAGCAGCAGAGATCCCAGGCAGACTGCATTTAGTCACCAGCTGATCTTGAAACATGGCTACCAATGTTTTCCTAAGCCTTTTCTAAGAAAATACTTAAAGCTGGAGGGTAACCAGATGGTCTAATTGCAAAAAATGAGATTTTTTGAAAAAATATACAAAACTTTTGTGTTGGGCACCTCAGAATGATTAATAATATGCGATTCAGACAGAGATTGAGCCGAAATTATAAGAGAGATAGCCAAATTTAGGGAGAATCCAAACCCAAATTCAACTCCGTCACAGATGCGGTTGAATTTATTTAAAAAACTGTCATGCATGCGCATACAGCGCAGACCAAGATTCAAACGAGATTCATACTTGAATTTCAATATGACGTCATCATGTATGTTGTGACGTCATTTAAGAAAGTTGCATGCCCTAATGTTTTTGACCTACTTTCGACATCGCTTCATGAATTTGGTATCAAATTGTGAAAAAATGAGTCGTTGCTTCAATAGTTTGCCGTAATCATTTAATCAGGTCATATAAAGCTTAAAAAGTGTACATTTTGTTTGTTTTTGACAAATTTTGGGTCCAAATCTGGGAAATAGCAGCTTTAATAGGAACATCTAAATTAGGTCTTGTTTGGAAAACGGTTAACCCTCCAATATAATTATTTGTAGAATGACAGGTTAATTCCAGGTAATCATTATTCCACCGTGCCAACTACCATTTTGTCTTGAAAATTAATTACTTTTTGACCAGACAAAATTATAGCCCCTCCCCAAAAAGCAAAATTCAAAAGCTGCTGGACAAGACAAAAAGGATGCTGATAGACAGAGAATTTGTATATAATATAGCACAGAAAATATTGTGGCAAAGGGAGAAAATGCTTCTTTTGCCTCAATGTTTTTCCAAGCCATTTCTACTAGAAACATCAAAACCAGGTATTGTTTGGTAATATTTTAACCCTCCAATATATTTGTAAAAGTGACAGGTTAATTCCAGGTAATCATTATAATCCCACAAGAATGAGGTGCCAGGTAACTTTTAGTCTTGAAAATTAATTACTTTTTGACCAGACAAAATTATAGCCCCTTCCCAAACAATAAAATTCAAAAGCTGCTGGACAAGACAAAAAGGATGCTGATGGACAGAGAATTTGTATAATATAGCACAGAAAATATTGTGGCAAAAGGAGAAAATGCTGATTATCAGCATTTTCTTCTTTTGCCTCAATGTTTTCCCAAGCCATTTTTATCCTGAACATCAAAAGAAGTTTTTCTTTGTAAAATGGTTAATTAAGCCTCCAATATATTTGCAAAGTGACAGGTTAATTCCAGGTAATCATTATCCCACTGGTATGTGGTGCCAGCTACCTTTTTGTCTTGAAAATTAATTACTTTTTGACCAAACAAGATTATATCCTTTTCTCAAACAACTAAAACATTAGGGACTGGGTGGCTCAATTTGAAAGCTTCTGCAGACTACAAAATGAAAGTTGATAAAGAGAGGATTTTTGTATGATATAGGACAGAAAATATTGAGGCAAAAGCAGAAAATGCTGATTATCAGCATTTTCTTCTTTTGTCTCAATGTTTTTCCAAGCCATTTCTACTAGAAACATCAAAACCAGGTATTGTTCGGTAATATTTTAAACCTTCCAATACATTTGTAAAAGTGACAGGTTGATACCAGGTAAATCATTATCCCACAAGTATGTGGTGCCGACTACCTTTTTGTCTTTAAAATTTTAAAATTCCCTTTTTGACCAGACAGTATTAGCCCTTTCCCAAACAGCAAAAACATTAGGGACTGGGTGGCTCAATTTGAAAGCTTCTGCAGACTACAAAACGGATGCTATTAAAGAAAGGATTCATTGTATCTTGTAGAATATAGCAAAGAAAATATTGAGGCAAAAGCAGAAAATGCTGATTATCAGCATTTTCTTCTTTTGCCTCAATATTTTTCCAAGCTATTTCTACTAGATACATCAAAACCAGGTCTTGTTTGGTAATATTTTAACCCTCCAATATATTTGTGAAATGACAGGTTAATTCCAGGTAAACATTATCCCACTGGTATGGGTGCCAATTACCTTTTTGTCTCGAAAATTAATTACTTTTTGACCAGACAAAATTTAGAATTAGAAAGCTTCTGCATAGAACTAAATGAAAGTTGATGATCAACATTTTCTTCTTTTGCCTCAATGTTTTCCCAAGCCATTTTTACCCTGAACATCAAAAGAAGTTTTTATTTGTAAAAGGGTTAAGCCTCCAATACATTTGTAAAATGACAGGTTAATTCCAGGTAATCATTATCCCACTGGTATGTGGTGCCGACTACCTTTCTGTCTTGAAAATTAATTACTTTTCTGACCAGACAGGATTAGACAAATAATTATACTTCATTCTAGTTCTTACCCAGATGAAAATTTTGTAGCAGATCTGCATTATATCTATCTCTAATAGCCTAGAATACCTTAAGGTATTCCATCCATCATTAGATACAAAATATTTTGTGCACCTTGGACATCATCCGTGGCAACGGAAATTGAAGAGTGATACTCATGTCAATTCCTGTTGCCACGAATATTGCCAGAGTTCGCATGTAGCGTTTGGTATGACTTGATGGATGAAATACCTTAAATACTGTTAGAAAAGCAGCTTAATATACTCTAATTCTCTAGAGTACCCGTGCGAATTGCTGTTCTTATGCTTATGAGTAGTTCAAGAACAGCACTTGAACATTGCGAAAAGTTCTTAATCTGTTCTCATAAGTTTTTAAGAACATCTGTACATGAACTGTTCAAGTACTCATCTTTTGGCACAGTTCAAGAACTTTTGAAGGACCTTTGGTTTTCTTAAAGTGTCATTAAACTATTCTTGGACAATTCAAGGACTTTTTTGGCACAATTTCATCCCAATTATGTTCATGACCTGTTCTAAATTGAGTTTAAGATCATATCAAAAACATTTTAAGAATAAAGTGTGTTCTTAGAAGGTTTAAGTACTGCTCTTTGATATTACTTCTAAAACATTTTAAGAACATGTTAAGAACATATTTGTTCCAAAAGAGCACTTTAAATGCTCTTGAACAACTCAAAGACTTTTTAAGAACAAATGATGTTCTTAAAATGCTCTACACATTGCACTTCAAGGTGACTTGAAGATATTATAAGAACATTTAAAGGATATATTAAGAATACGTTTGTCCCAGAAGTATCTTAAAGATGTTCCTGAGCATTTGAAGGATCTTTTCAGAACAAAGTGTGTTCTTAAAAAGTTCTTAGCAGTGCTTGTGAAATACCTCCAGTCTATTTTTGTTGTTGTCTTCCAGTGTAAACTTCCTGTTGCTAAAGTTGGAGGGAATGTATTTTCTTAATTTGTAATTTCCAAAGATATTCTTTATGATGATTTTCACCTAAGTTACATAGATTTTGTGAATTTTAGAAGAATATAGAAGCTTGCTTATTGAAAAGACCAAGTAAAACAACGCCTCAATTTTGGTGAGTGATATTTGATTTTGACTTTTACCAATCATACCCCACCCACATTTCTAATCCAGTAATATTGTTATGGTAAGTTTACCATGTTTTCCTTGCTGTAAGTTGGTTGCCTTAAAAATAGTATTGAAAGTAATAAAAGGCTTTTTGTTCATGATTTGATGTAGGTCATTATTTTAAGTGCCCATGTAACATTCAAGTTTAACCCTTTCCCAAACAGCGTAATTGTAGGGTAGTCTAATTTGAAAGCTGCTGCAGACCACAAAATGGATGTTACTTGATGTAAAATGTGTGAATACTATAGCACAGAAAACATTGAGGCAAAAGGAGAAAATGCTGATTATCAGCATTTTCTTCCTTTGTCTCAATGTTTTCCCAAGCCTTTTCTAATAGGGACGTCAAAACCCGATCTTGTTTGGGAAAGGGTTAATTTAAGAACTGGTGTTCTTGAAAAGTTAAATTATTGTTCCTGATCGATTCATGAAATTTATTTCGATAAGGTAACAAAAGTGTTCAAGTTGTGTTCAAGAATGTTTCAAGAAATGTCATATTGGACAATATACTATTCCAGAATTATTCAAGAACAGTTCAGAAAAAAAAAGGTATTGCTCCTAATTGATTCAAGAACAGTTCAAGGGCTAAATTGATTTGGAAAACTTCAAGTACTACAACTGTACTGATGTAATTAAAGTGTTCAAGTTGTGTACATGAACATTTTAAGAAATGTTATATTGGACAGTATGATTCTTGAAATATTCAAGAACAGTTCGGGAAAGAGGACACATGAACAGTACTTAAACTTTTCTTAAAAGTGTTCAAGAACCATTCAAGTACATTTAAAAAGAATTGCTTAAAATGAAACCTGAACAGTTCAAGAACTGTGAGAAGAATAACAGTTCTTGTAATGTTCATGTAATTTAGTTCTTGGACTGTTCTAGAACAGTTTTTAAGAACTTATTGAGAACAGTGTGTTCTTAAAAATTTGTCCAATATAACATTTCTTAAAGTGAACTTGAACAAATCTAGAGCAATTCTTGTCATTTGTTCTTGAACATCATAGGAAATGTACTTGAATTGTTCTAACAATTTTCGCAGGGGAAGTGTGTATCATAACCTCTTAAATCTTGGTAATCAAAGCAGCATCGATGTAGTTGCCAGGTATTTTGAGAATTGATACTTGGAAATCTACTTTACTAGTGGCTGTTTCATAATGAGCCTTGTAAAGTGGGTGCATGCTATTGAAACTATGTGCGAAATGCCCATTATCTACCTGAAAGTACATGACATGTATTCAGGAGAATGATATGTTTCCCATTTTTAAATGCATTTTAAGGTCTATTGCATTATGCAGTAATACCACACAGTGCATACTATTAACTTAAAGTAAAACTTTCTAAGAAATAATAACATGTCCTTCTGATTTTCCTTTTTTCTCTCAATGATTTCTCAATGATTTCTACTCTACAAGTTGAATATTAGTCTTCTACATATAACCACATTGTAGATTTTTAAAGTTGTAATACCTCCGCTGTATTTACGAGGTTTTTTGATGAAAAGCGACAATATAATGCTCACAGTCACAATTAGCAGAGTACATCCTACAAACAGTGACTGGCTATCCTTACAGATATGAACATAGGCTGATAATTCTAGATAAGTTTCACCCGATATCATTACATTACACACAGTATGATGCTGATAAAATTATATCTGACATATCTCAAACATTCTTGCCATGTCATACTGAAAGGTGCTATATGGGATCTAGTTTGATTTTGATTGAATGCAGAGCAAGTTTTCGTCTCCTATTGACATACAATGGAAACCGTTTACATTTGTTAGTTTAGGGCAATCACTTGGTAAGAGGTCTCAAATTTAAACATCACTAATAAGTTCTCAACTAACTGAACTAATCTATTTCCGAGTCTTACTGTTTTCATATTTGATCAAAGATCATTTTAGCCCTTTTCATATACTGATCTCATTATTATAGTCCAGTAGCATTGGCCAGCAGGCAGCATAGAACTAGATCATCCTGCACATATGTACTATACAGTATCATCCATCATCCATGACAATGGAAATTGACGAGAGATCCCTTGTCAATTTCTATTGCCATGGATGACGCTCGAGTTGCATGACATGTTTGGTATCTTATGATGAATGGAATACCACACAGAAAATATTGAGGCAAAAGAAGAAAATGATGATTATCATCATTTTCTTCTTTTGTCTCAATATTTTCCAAAGCCTTTTTTCTATTCCGGATGTCAAAACCAGTTCTTGTTTGGGAAAGGATTAAAGACAGTCAAAGTGTCTATCATCATGTATACCTCATGAGAATTGACCTGGCAGAGCAGCCAATGCTAATCGAATGAGATGCTCTGCCAGGTCATTTATCGTGAGGTATACCATGATAAAGATAACCCCTCCATGATGAGCATTAAAACAAGGTTAAGCCTTTGAAATAATAGCTGATAATGTTCGGTGGATTATCTGTTGATAAAAATCATACATGTCTGTGCACATAGTAGTACATATTGGGGGTGCAATGTTAGTACTAGACAGCCCTGGCGGTCTGGAAGCGCTCCACAGGCCTGACTGTTTGTCTTGTTGAATGCAATTTCAAAGGTTCAGGCTGCGCAAACAAGCAAATGCATGACCAAGCTGAAAATTACAAACAAATAGGATCGTATGGTCAGTAAGATTCTGTGAAAGTTCTGTATTGATTAGTTAATACTAATGGTTGTCAAAGAGAAAATAAAGCCGAAAATGGCAGTTTTGTCAATTCCAAGGGCATATAACTCATGTTATAACATTCAGATAAAGCTGAAAATTATACCAAGGCAAGATGTTATAGTCCCCAATATTCTGTCCTAGTTTTGTCTTGATTGATCCATATTTTTAGATGCTAGAATGAAAACAAAGTCAAAATACAGCAGAAAATTGCAATTTTGTCAATTTCAAGGGCACATAACTCATCATATAAAATCCAGATCAAGCTGAAAATTAAGTCGAGGCAAGATCTTATGATAACCAACATTCTGTACAAGTTTTGTCTTGATAAGTCAATGTTTGTAGTTGCTACAGTGAAAACAAAGTCAAAATAGAGCCGAAAATGGAAATTTTGTCAATTTCAAGGGCACATAACTCATGATGTAAAATTCAGATCAAGCTGAAAATTATACCAAGGCAAGATCTTATAGTCACCAACATTCTGACCTAAGTTTGTCTTGATTGGTCAATATTTGTAGTTGCTAGAGTGAAAACAAAGTCAAAATAGAGCCGAAAATGGCAATTTTGTCAATTTCAAGGGCACATAACTCATGATGTAAAATTCAGATCAAGCTGAAAATTTTACCAAGGCAAGATCTTATAGTCACCATTATTCTGTTAAAGTTTTGCCTTGATTGATCAATATTTGTAGATTTTAGAGTACAAATAAAGTCAAAACCAGCTATTTTTGACATTCAAGGGCAGATAACTCAGGTTATTCTGACTCAATCCAAATTCTTTGAAGGAATCTGAGAAAGGGTCACCCAATGATCATTCCTGTGAAGTTTGTTTGAAATCCATCCAGTAGTTTCTGAGAAGAAGATTTTTAAAGAAAAAGTTTACGGATGGACGGACAGACGGACGCACGACGGACACACCGCCATGACAATAGCCCGCTGGCCTGAAGGCCAGTGGAGCTAAAAACTGTTAATAGAGCTAATCAGTATACATGATTTTATGATAAAGATTAATGAATGAGACAATATTGATTAAGGAGAGTTTCCTATCAAAGGATTGACTGATTGATTGAATGGAGTTTAAAGCCCCATTCAATAATATTCCTGTCATATTGCAGCTACTGGTGCATCAAACCATTTCTCACATGAATACAAACACAACATCCCTATCCGCGCCACCTGATCCTCATCCCACACGGATGTTTCAACAGATTCATAAACAGTTCAGTCTTTGGTGAGACAAATGACTTTGGGTCAAAATGTCAGACAGGATATTGGCAAAGCCATGATTCAAACCCTTCCCCTGCGAAAAGTTCATTTAAGTTCAAGAACTGTTCTAGAATGTTAAACGGCACTTGTAGAACTGTTCTTCTAGAAAGTTCTAGAATATTAAATGGTACTTCTAGAACTGTTCTAGAACAGTTCCAGAAGTACCATTTAATGTTCTAGAACAGTTCTAGAATTACAAATGCATTCTTGAACTTTTTTCTCAGGGGCATTACCCATCCCCCTGAGTTGTTGATAGGCTCTGACATTACTGACGGAGCTATCAAAAGAGTCCTTGGTCATATAATGGACAAGAGAGATATCTGTAAGTTTCTCTTTACAATTACCTATAGCTCAGTAAACATTGCGACTAAAAGAGAAAATGCTGATTATCAGCATTTTCTGCTTAAAATGTCTCATTGTTTTTCCCAATTGTCAGCCATGTTTTTACTTATTTATAGATACAGACATTGAATATCCAATTTTGTTATGGCAGCATGAAAACTCAAATCATTCCATCTTTTACAGAGGACAATAAAATCTATTTTCAAAATTAACTACAATCCACTTGGAATCCAGGAACCTTTTCAAAATCAAAGATGCACCAATTATTAATGAACCAAACATATTTTCAAAATTAACTACAGAACACTTGAAACCCAGGAAGTTTCAAAGGTGCACAAGTTGTTTATGAATCAAAGACGATAATTATGTCTCTATCTAGGAAACCAAACAAAAAATTTTACGGAACAGAACAAAAAACACGACATCTATGAATGCCATTACGTCAGCATGTTTGTCACCATGCCAGTTTTACAGGAGTTTAGATTATGTGATAGAGTAATGGGTGAGCTTCAGCAAGAGGGTATAAAAAATTTTCAAAAGCCAAAGTGTCATTTATTGCTTCTAAAACCCTATGTTGTGGGTGCTCATTTGAATCGTCTCAAAGAGACGATTCAAATGAGCACCCACAACATAGGGTTCAGATTTGAGATAACAAAATTAGAATTCATTTTCCCTCCATTGTCTGCTGCCTTGTGATAGGGGAGAATATTTCTAGTATAATTTTTTTGCGCCTTTGATATTTTCTACTATGTAATGTAGTACCAATTATCAAAGCCACATAAAAGCAGATATTTTAAAACTCAATTTGTTATTTCAATTGTGGATATTCATTAGAATAATATTTTTGAGATGATTCCAAATGAGTACCAAATGTCACTTATAGTTCAAAATAGGTGACCATTGATTATGTTAATTTTTTGAAGACAAACAAACATTACAATCTGGACAAACGAAGTAATGTCTAAACAACCTAATCTAAGAATACAGGGCATAACAGCAATATTTCTTTAAAAATGTTTAAAGAAACTTATCAGCAGCTAAAATGCAAGCTTCTAAAAAAAATTCATTAAAAGAACAAGAGTTTTCCGCGGACAAAGTACCTTGCCTATACAAGAGCTTGTCACAAAAAAAAAAGAGTCCAAGGTCAAAGGTCCAGGTCATTGGGTCAAAGGTCATGGTCTCAAGATCAAGGTCATGGTACGAAGTACCCATATGTGAAATATCAAGGCTCTATCTATAATAGTGCAAGAGATATAGGCCAGGTTAAAGTTTTTGAAAAGTAGGTCAAACTCCAAGATCAAGGTCACTAGGTCAAAGGTCATAGTCCCAAATTAAAGGTCTTGCGGAGAAGTATCCATGTGTGAAGTATCAAGGCTGTATCTGTAAAAATGGCCGAGATATAGGCCAGGTTAAAGTTTTTTTAAAGTAGGTCAAACTCCAAGGTCAAGGTCACTAGGTCAAAGGTCATGGTCCAAAATGAAAGATCTTGGCAGCAGGTATCCATGTGTGAAGTATCAAGGCTGTATCTCAAATAGTGCCTCAGATATAAACCAGGTTAAAGTATTTGAAGACGTGATGCTGATGCCGACACTAGGGCTTTGACATTAGCTCCCCGGACGCTAAAAAATTAACATGACAACACATTCTAGTTTAACATACATGCCAAATTTTTTACATAAATTAAAATTTTGACACCAAAGGAATCCCTAATCTTTGAGCTTATCCAGGAACTAGATTCTATATCAGATATATTGCAGAAAGATTACATGCAATAGCTCTATACGTTTGATAGAAAGCAGGCATGGTACCAATTACAACAAGAGATCATGTTCCATTCCAAATTTCAATTCTTGATTCCTCTCAACTATCCTTCAATCAATGGTTGGATGGGATTTTAATCCACTCGAAACAATTTTCTGTTAACCTATTGCCACAAAACTTTAGACAAGTTCAAATTTGAAAGATGTTATAGATGACAAAACAATTGATAGCAAACCAAGACAAGAGGACCAAGATGGCCCTGCATCGCATCGGTGCTTACAGAGTAAAAAGAAGAATTTTACGATCGAGTCAATCAAGTTGAAATGATCTGAAGTGAGAACACAGCATCATTTATTCTAAGAGATATCAAGACTTGAGGACTGGTGTTGTAAGGGTTAAGAGTTAACTCCGAGTGCTGAAGACAATACTCATGACAGGTAAATAATTAATTACAACAGGTGAAAATAATTATCAAAGTTTATCAATGTTTATTTCTCTTTCATTTCATCTGCTCCTGTCTCAAGATGCTTATTAACCCTTTCCCAAACAGACATGAATTGGACTGTTCCGCTGTCAGGCAACAAAATTGACATTAATAACAATAAGATTCTTTTCAGATTGAAATTATAGCACAACAACTTAATGTTCAGGCAAAAGGAAGAAATGTTTGCTATCAGCATTTTCTTCTTTTGCCTCAATGTTTCCCAAACCTTCTCTATGTATAAAATAAATACCAGGTCTTGTTTGGGAAAGGGATAACTCAACAAGATATAGCACAGAAAATATTGAGACAAAGTAAGATTGCTAATTATCAGACGAAACTTTCCCAACAAATAATCCAACATAAATTTCGAAAACAACATGTAATCATTCAAAGAGAAACTTGAAAGCCAAAGGTAATATAGACCTACAGCAATAGGGGTTTGTCAAGCAAATAACGCGCATGCGCACAAGCCGTAATTTATTTACCTGTTTCCCTCGAGGGGGCAAGTCGATAATGGGATAATAAGCGTGACGGATTAATCTGCAATTGTGATTCGTTAAATCGAAAAAATGGGCGGGCACGATCATTGTTGCGTGTATGGGTGTGATCATAGACGGAATAAACTCTCAAATAATTGTAGATTCTTCACTTTTCCAAAAACATCGGCATTAAAATGCGATGGATTCATGCGTCGGGTAGACATAACTTGAGTTTAAAAACACTTACAAATAACGTGAAAGTTTGTGGATGCCACTTTATTTTGGGAAAGCCAGATAGAACTGATAACAATCCTGTCTATGTACCAAATAGAAATATACCAAGTATTTTGACGAAGAAACCCACCAGACAATCTAAAACGAGCAAAAAATCGTCGGAATAGACCAAGACTCTAGAAGCGGCCGAACATAGCTCAACCATAGTTTCTAGAGTTACAAAGAGAAATCGACGACAATTATCACTCTGCGAAATCCCCAGTCCGTCCAATGTGATTGAGATATCTTCCGAAGTAAGTATTATTCATTTATAACTACATGTATTATGTCCGTCATTCAAAGGCCGAAGAAGATTTTGAGGTACGGAAATAACGAGAAAACTCCACAAAAAATTCTAGATTGACTCCGTATTGGCAGTGCCGGATCCACGATTTCTGTGAGGGGGGTTCGTTTTTACAAAAAGGGGGGTTCGTTTTACAAGTATTACACAATTTTGACTGAATTTCTGCATGAAAATGGAATAATCAGGCTATCGAGGGGGTTCGTTTGAACCCCCCGAACCCCCTCTGGATCCGCCACTGATTGGATTAAAATTTTGGAAAAGAAGATATATAATGGTCTGTTGAAATATTTATATACAAATCAGTTCACCATAAGGATCCTGTTCAAAACTGAATTATCATTTAAAAGTGCAAATATCGTATGGAAAATACTGCATTCCGCATGATTTCGAAATCTTAAAATACCTACTCTTCGCATTTTCTCGAGCCAAATCCCACTATTCATCCGTGAGCTATAAAATTTCATAATTAGGCTATAGCCTATAGGCCTAATATATCATATCATCAAAACGGTATCGAAACTTAAGTTGATTTCTGTTCTGGGGTAAAAAAAAACTGACTTTTATTAACCCATTACCACACAGTGACTCCTTTTGACTCCCCACAAAATAATGGCTTTGGAAAACATCGTGGGAAATGAAGAAATTGCTTGTGACAAGCAATTTCTTCAATTACCACAATGTTTTATGCATAAATATACCAAAAAAATCAAAATTTCATTCACTTCAAATTGTCGTCTGCATCATTTTTGATTTTGGAATAGTCTAAAAATTGCCGTTTGATTATGGGTTAAGACACTATTAAATTCAAAATAAAGGCCAAATGAATACGTTCGTTTCCCTTCTTATTCGAAAAATACGGAACCTGATCAGTAAAATTAATGCTTAAATTGCGCTCCGACTGGGATGTTTAGCATTATTGATCATTATTTGGTTTTAAAATAATGATACCGATGATCTGTCTCACTACCGTATTGCTATTAATTTCGGTTGTTCGATTTTTTTTCCTTCGAATTCCGTTCAATGACAATTTCGTCTGATTTGTCACATATCTTTGATTGGTGTCCAAAATTATCATTTTTACAGCTTGATTAAAGGTAAAAGTACATTTCGATTGCCAATATTGATGGGATCAGTATTGTCTATGCAAAGGGTTTTGCAGATAGGCCTACTGGTATATCACGCGTTTGACAGTCTCGTCGGTACATTACTTTAATATCGCCTTATCAGTATATCACAATCAACGTTATCGGCTTTTCAACAGCAACAAAAAAACCTGTCATTCCAAAACCCTTTCCTCGCCGATATGTTCCAAAGAAACTAGCCAATGCGAATATTAAATCTCGAGGAAAAAAAAAGAAAGAAAAAAGAAGGCTCGTTAGAACAGGGGCCGATCGGTCATCAATCAAACACCATCTTTTATAACGCTGAAGCAAATTAAGGGGAAATGCTTACCATCACCGTTTTATTCTTTTGTCAGAATGTTTTCACGAGTCAGGGACAGGCTTAGCAAATATTATGCATAATACCAAGTGGGGTTTATTCATAGTGGCGGATCCAGAGTCGTTTCGGGGGGATCAAATGCCCCACATCCTGTAGTGTAATTTATTCATTTTTTAAAACTTGTTTAACTATTTCCAAGACAGCAAATATTGAAACTGTTCTGATCGAATACAGTTGAACACGACATTACTATTACTGACAACAGAAACTGTATAATAAATAGCCCACGATATATTTAGGGAGAAAGACAACACTGGTCAGCAACTTTTTCCCCTTTGACATTTAAGTTTTCGTAGGCTATTACTTTCGAGGACGTGATAGCCTTGTCTTTGGGAAAGGTAAATGAACCCCTCGGTGGTGCCCATAACATTTCATGTTTTACTTTAGAAATCAACAATTTTATAGCCCGTAACACATTTTGAAAATTGTGCCAGCCTTCAGTCGTTGGAGAAAGGGTAAAATTTCTCTGCAAAAATCGCCTTTAATGGCAAAAACATCGTAAAAGTTGATTTGATGATTCGTTGTTACAATGTTCTTAAAAACGAAATGTCGTTGACTGAATGGTTAAGACTATTATGTTGGAATATGCCAATCGCCGGTGTTATTGCAAAACCTCGTAACTGCAGTTTGATATAAGCTGTAATAACAAGATTTTAAAATTTATATTTGATATAGGAGTCGACATATACCGACTATTCATCCCATCAAAATGTATGCGCAGACAAGTGAACGGGCTTCGTGGTCATTATGGGAATATGACAATAGGGATAAAAAAGAAACAGATAGAAATGATGAAGTACATCTATTTATTTTCAATTTTGACCAATTTTGACATCTTGGAGTATAAGTGATTCATCTCGCACACAATTCGATGTATAATCATGCTTAAATGTGTAAATAAACTTAGTTTTTAAACGTGTATTCTACAAACAAAATAGAGCGATAATTTACCGGGAGTAAATAGTGCCCCCTCAAGAACACTGGAAGTACATTTTTAATTTTCTTTGTGAAGAGTTTCGCAAGGGGAATAACTCTTTGACAAACCTCTATTTCAGCTGTCAAGAAAATCAGTTTTCCTTTCAGACATGAGATATCATCACTTTTCATCAAAAACAATGTAACTGCAACTTAAAATAAGCTGCAGTTACATTGTTTTTGAAGAAAAGCGACAATATCATAATCTTTGCTGCAATCTCCACTGCATAAAAGCTGGGTGAAACATTCAAGCTGTTTGTATTGTATACCTTTCTAATCATTAGTGAGTCATTTTGCTAGAATTATGAGAAACATAATTAGGAAGGATAGGTGTAAATGTTGTACAGGGATAGTAAAATACAGATTATGGAACTAACAAAATGTTTAGAACTGTGAAAAACTACTGAAACTGTTGCAGCATTTTTTTTTTTATCTTTTTTTATGCCTTTTTATTTGACCTTGACATAAATTTACAAATGACCTTGATCTTGGGATCATTGGAAGGATATTGTCACCCACATTCCATCTATCAATGCTGGAGAACATACAAATTCTTTAATGAATTTTATTTACCTTTCTACTGTACTGAGTCATATATTGTATAATATAACTGGCAAATACTATGAACGGTAATTAGGATATAGGTCTACATGATTCATTGTGTTCTGTCAGATGCAATAAAACATGGAAGGCAAATGATCAGCACAGTATCCTGAATTCACCTTTACTAGCTTCGATATACACAACTGAACATCAAATCCATGTCATTGGCTGCTCATCCCCATGTTTGGCAAACGATTAAATGATTCATTGTATGCTGTCTGTTCCAATAAAACAAGGAAGGAAAACAATCGCTCATTGTCCTGAGTTCACCTTTATTGAGACTGTGAGACATTCCAAAACAACAGAACTTGGCAGGTAAATGACCCAAGATGACCCAACCAGGGTACATGTGCATCTAATAACATCTTTCTAGATATCTCACATAGTTACTATTGTTTACTGTAGCCACAGGCCAACATTCTGAGCACCAGAATATCAAATACATGCATGACTATTTTTGTCTTGGAATCACTTTCGAAATTAAATCACATACTTCAAACAAGATGTTTTTCAGAGCCTACCCTGCTGTTTGTTTATGCTGTCTGTTCATGCAGGTATTTATTGGCCACCAACACTAACCCGGGACAACTTAGTTTTCGTGTGCAAAGTCTGTTCGTTGAGCGTCTTAACAAAACATTGCCGAAGTATGGTCATTACATAATGCAGATGTCCCGAGTTAATGTTGCTAGACAATAGAACTATTAATTTTATAGTCCACCTACGTTTGTATTCACCCTTGGCGGATTTAGTCCGATTTTCTTGAAATCGCGAAACGCCGCCTAGCGGTTGTCATGCTGGTTGTTATGGAGTAGCAATCAATCAAATGTCGCGTTGTAAACACATTCAACGTTATTTCGTCCATTATTAATGCATGTTCTCTTTCGCGTTCCATGCCATACAGACTAGGTAAAAAATAGCTGCTATTTTGGTAGAGTTGTCGCAATAGAAATTGCTGTCTATTACAGTAAAATTCTTAGAAAAAAAACGCTCATCTTCGAGCTTTTGAGTTGTAAATGCAATGCCTTTTCCCGCCTGTTGTCATGAAGTTTGTTAATGTTGCTAGACTATTTTAAGATTAGCATGACAAATGTTTTTGACAAAACAAAGCCCTTCTTGTTGCTCTTCTTCTAGGGAGGTCAATGCCTGATATCCATGAAGCATTAATTTGGACAAGAGGATGCCAAAACATTTCGGTAAATTCAATCTGACAGTATATCCCTGCTTTCAATGAAAAACTCCTAACTGCGGCTTGCTACAAGTAACAGTTAAAAGGTTTTTGTTGAAAAGCGACAATATTATCCATTGTTCATGCTTAATTGATTAACCTTTGGATGGTATCATTAATATAAACCTACATTACATTTTGGCCATCAAACTTAAAACAGTATATACTTTGGAACAGCATAATTTCAACATACTTTCAAGTCATTGCCCATCCAAGAAGCATCAATTTCCAACAAAGTATGCCAAAACATTTCAGTAAAATTCAATCTGACAGTATATCATCATGCTCATATTGATAAACTTTGGATAGTATAATCTGCATGCTTTTTCCGAAGGCAAGGGAGAGCCTAGTTAACTGTCCATTGCATTCAAGATCGAGGTAAAACGGCTTTTTGAATAGCAGTAAATGACGCAATCCCAGTTAAATGGGACAATTGATGTCTCCGGCCTTTAATATGTACTAGCTGCAAATAGTCAACATTTTATAAATGCCCATCACATTTATTTTCATCCAACACCTATAACTAAAATATTTATCTATAATTTACGTTCGTAAGAACTCCATTTCATATGAAAATCATGTGACAACCAAACTAGGGGGTACGAAAAACCGATGTCTCCGTGTATAAATTCTAACTTTCAAACCAAAATGTCAATTTTAACAATAAATTATCCTAACAGAACTGCCCAAATCTTGTACAGAAAACATAGAGCTCCAAAACGATACCAAGATTTATATGGAAAATGTAATCCAAAATTTTTAAAACAGCCTCGAGTGGTTGTCTCCAAAATTCAAAAAACGTACGGGACACTTTCTTTAAAGGTAAGAAACACTGACATAAATCTACATTTAATGCATTAATCTAGCGTAATGTACATTAGTATAAATATATATTATCAAAATAAAGTCGTATTTTGATATACCTTTGTCAATATTTTTAAAAAATCAACATCATTCTTAAACAATTTACCGTAATTTTAACCCCGTAACGTACGAGACATGAACTAAAGTAGCTGTAGTAAAAATTGGGTAACTATAAATAGTTTAATTCTTGAAGTAATACCACTATTCGAAGTGTCTTCAAATATGATAAAAAGAATTATGCCGATTACTATAATAGCATTGGCACAGCAGGCCAAATAAAGTTGAGTACACATTAAAAAGTGACGTACGAGTCCATAACGTTCGAGGCAATTTTTAGTTTTCAGTTTTTAAATTGCTGAAATGGAACGTTTTCTTTGCTTTATTTATGTGATTTGGGTTCCTTAAGGACTCCAGTTTAAGCAAAATACACTCTTAATGCACATAATAGACTGTACACGTGCTAGTACTAGTCTCCTAAGTTATGGTATTATAATTACGCTTAATTGATACTATTTTTATAATATTGAGGAAAGTTCCACAAAATATGCCGGTGTTTTGTTGATATATAGGAGTATATTATACCCATATACATTACACTAGATTGGTGTATTAAAATAGTTTATTTCAGCGTTTCTTACCCTCATAAAAATTGTCCCGTACGTTTTCGTACTTTGGATCCATCAGAGTTACGGATGTCCAGCAAATTTTTGATAACATTTCACTTTAATTAAGAAGTTATTACACATAACTCATGTGTCATAACAATACGAACATCTTAACTTTTATAAATTGAAAGTTATTTGGCTAGGAAGTTTTAATTGGTAAAACAACACACCAAGATAGCTTATAGGCTTGTATTTTTTTTTTCATTTATTCATTTCATAATATTTCTTTTGACAAAGTGTCTGGCAAATGGATATTGCCTTATAATATTGATATTTCATTGAAAAGGTTATTATACAGCGGCTGTGATGTTAAAGAAAAGAAAACATATTACGTACGGGACAAGCTCTAGTTACGTTCGGGACAGACCAGTTTTAAACTATTGTTGATTTGTAATAAGTCATTGACTTTCCATTTCCGTATATCGATTAAGGGAATAACTCATTGCTTTTGTTTAACAATTCGAGAGAAAATTAAAGGTTGCTTGGTGCATTTTACAAGAGTTGGAAGTAGTCAACGTTCTAAAATAAAGGAATCGTACAAGGATGGCCGTTTTGTATTTTCATTCTCATCGGTACAATTTGCCATTTTCACCCATATTGTCAATTGATTCACATTTTAAACACAAATACTCATCAAAATGTATCGGTTTTGTTATCATTTAGACATTACTTAATGTGAAATTAGACACACATTACACAAAGGGGTCTATTCAAAACACATAGTTTTTGATGCACATATTTGATCATTTAACAGTCTATAACTCCAAAACTAAGCAAGCCAAGTTGACAAAACTAGAGAAATTTGCGCAGAAGATGTGATCCATGAAGAAAATTTGTCCAGAATGAGTGTATGGTACAATGAAAAATTTCGAAAAAAATTTAGCCAATTGTCTACTTTAACTGGGATTGCATCAAATGTATATACCGTATTTCACCTTATAGACGCGCCCTCCCTAATAGAGGCGCCCCCACTATATTTACAATCTCGGAAGCCATGGGACACACCTCCCACCTTCACCCGACCTTACCTTGACTGTAGAGTAGACCGTAGAGTAGACGGTAATGACAAATTCCAAACTCAAACTCCACCAAACTTCATCTTTGTGATGATCATACTTGTGGAAAAACGCTTTATCTCAACAAGTAAAGCGTCTTATAATAGGGTATACAGCTCGGGTAATTGATTGAATAATTCAATTATGGTTATCCCTCTCTAGGTAGAATTGAAATTCATCCGGCCCTGGTACGAGCATTGATAAACTTTCCTTTATCATTCCCCTTGCAGAGTGACCGTTTATGCAGTTTATTTCAAAGCCCCGTAAGAGGTCGCGTTTGATTTGTAAATTAAGAAGTGGAAAGCGAATTGATAGTACGCACACAAATGAAAAATAAATCATTTTTGCCGAAAATGAATTAATGAATATGGACAGATACCACGGGAAGTATGTTTTATTATTTTGTAAAGTGAAGAAGAAGAAGAAATCAAAACATTCCGAAAATGAAAGTAGAACACACCCGCCTTTTCGAGACAAAGGACTAGACTGGCAGGAAACTGTAGACTGGATGACAGTTACGTCGCTTCGTCTCCGCCGATTTATACATGTACCCGGTGTGTATTTATAAGATACAACATCATCTACTGATAAAGTGACATATCTTGATCGATAATTTACGGTAGGTTGAATTTCTACATTCAGCGAAGCACTTTAAAATTCAGTAAAAGTGGTACGAAATAAACGCGCCTCCACGTCGTTTTGCATCGCGCCGGGGCGCGTCTATTAGGTGAAATACGGTAGTAAGAACTGAAGATGTCAGGCTTTATACAATAATCAATTTTGACAGCAAATTTACAGTCTCAAGGTATTTTATTTGAATTTTCATTGGACAAATTTGTGCCTAGCGTTAGAAGTTCACTCTACATACCAAAATAATGTGGTTTTAATTTCCTTGAACTCAGAACTGAGTACATATCGACACTGATACTGGTACATATCCCTACTTTTCAACAAAAACCTTGTAACTGCAGCTTAAAACAAGCTGCAGTTACGAGGTTTTTGTTGAAAGCAACAATATATTGACAAAGGTCTGAACTCTGAAGACAGTCTGCGTTAATCAATGGAGGCAGCAATTAAGGATGTCTAGCTTTCTTTCTACAGACTAATTATTGCTATGTTTAACCTTTCCCACATAATGATTTTTTTGAAGCATCTAATGGCAAATACCTGGGCAAACATTGAGGCAAAAGAAGAAAATGCTTATGATCAGCATTTCTACTTTTGCCTCAATATAAATAATTTTATGTGCAATAACGCACAAAATTCCATATTATTATATTCACATCAATTTTCCTGCATTATGCAAAGCCTAATTTAGCAGAGCAAGAAGCAAATTATTATTGAAATCAGGCTAATAGCCAAAAGTTTTTATGTCATTACAATCGAATTGAGAAATTTTTTTTTGATATTCATTTACCTACACATTTTCCAAAGCTTTCTCTAACAGTCTATATTAAAGGGGCTCATTCTATGTTTTTATGCTTCCTAACTGTACAGGAACTCATATTTGTGCATGGAAAAACAATTTGCAATGCATAAAAACCCCAATCACGACGAATAACCATCTTTCCTTTGCTATAGATCAATCCTTGACAAGCGTGTTTACACACTCTATTTTTACTTCAAAACAAGACAAGGTCAAGGTCAACGAGACACACCTCCGCAGTATCAACACATCATACAACCGGCTGTGTCGATGACTGTGACCTTATTTACGAGGAATACGTGGAAAGGTCTATTTTGCACTGAACATAAAAACGCGTATTTATCAACTATAGAATACCAAAGATCCTTTTGTTTATTTATACGAGGGGCGTTCATTAAAGATTTCCCCTAACCTACTTCTAATAGGTATAGAGAATTGAAACTTGGCACAAATATTAATCTTTCTCTACATGGCCTCTAGCCAAAGAGACATACTTCTGCCATCGTTTAATGCAGTTTTGGAGACCTGTTCTGTAGAACACCGTAGATTGTGCCCGAAACCTTGCATTGACTTGATGGTGGCATCATCAATGACAGACTGTTGGCGCCCAGGATTCGGGCTGTTTCCACAGACTTACGTCCACACTTGAACTGAGTATACAAGTGTATGACAACGTCATATGATGGGACATCATCCCCACAAACTTCTTTCATGTCATCAAATTCCTACTTTAGACTATGACCTTTCAAATACAGGAATCTGATGACTGCTTGCTCCAACGCGCTACCTTACTTAACTTCAGCACTCAGAAATGAGAAACAAATTACATTTCAGAGCTGCAATTTTTCATGTGACCTATAGAGGTATACGGTTATGTATGTGTACAATTTCAACTTCCTACCTCAACTGAAAGTAGGTCAGGGGAAATCTTTAATGAACGCCCCTCGTAAAAGTGAATTAATTTGACCTACCATACATGTGACATCAGATACCGAATCTGTCTTCGCTGACTTTCGATGCATCCGGTTGTACGGTGTGTTGAATCTCGCTGAGCACAAATGACGTACCTCTGACGTAATTGATTTTTGAAGGTTGGGCATATTTAACCGTTACAAAACAAAAACAAGGACAGTAATAAGCTGCCAGCATGTTATTAATTGACTTGGATTTTAATATTTAATAAAGCTCGATGAGCGCTTACAATGGATATAATTGATCTACCCCTTCAGGTTGGTAATTTCGTATGTTATTTCTGGTTTGTAATTATTGTGCCATTTGCATTTTCGACATCCTAGCTTGCCCCCCTTTAAAGAGTGTTGTTTGGAAGAGGGTAAATCAATAAAATGCCATTAACTGGATACCATGTACTGTATTGCTTCTTGTTAGCATTCTACAAAGCTGCAACATTATATTTTGATCCGTCAAAAAATTTGATGTCTGGTAATTGATTGATTTGGATTTAACACCTCTTTCAACTGCTATGGTCACATTGTGGCAGCTGGAGCACCTAACCACTGATTCCTGTCATTTCTCATACCAGTACTACCACAACATTCATACAATACAAAGTCTCCAGGCTCCAGCTGCTCGCCCAGTCAGGTTAACGATATCAAACCAATGGTGGGAGACATTTTTGTCTGATAGGATAATTGCAGCGACTGGGACTCAAACCTAGGTCCTCATGAGTGAGAGTCTGATGAGCTATCAACTGAGCCATGGCATTGGCTGATGTCTGCTTTAATCGCAAAACTCATTAAGCCTTTTATCCATGATGTTTAACCCTTTTAGGGTAATCCACTTCAAAAACTGCCACAAATGACAAAACGGATGTTATTAAAGATAGGATTTGTGTAAAATACGGCACAGAAAATATCGAGACAAAAGAAGAAACTGCTGGTTATCAGCAGTTTCTTCTTTTGTTTCAATGTTTTCTTAAGCCTTTTCTATTAGAGACGTCAAAACCGAGTCTTGTTTGGGAAAGGGTTAAGTATATTATCATCCATCTAAAGCCTCAGTAATAGAGCAATGCCAAACTGATATCAATCTTACATACCAATGACGTAGATATAGACATTCTAGATTTTACTCTGTGAAGGAGGAGGCAAAAAACACCAGCACTTTACCTGAGGCGAAATGCATTCTTGGAATTATTGGATGTATTTTAAACTGCTGAAGACCCTTAGCCTGTTACTTGTTATAGCTAAGCTCATGATAAATGACCTAGCAGAGCATCCCTAGCTAATCGATAAAGATGCTCTGCCAGGTCATTTATTAAGAGCTATACAGTGAAATTTTAAGGCAGGGAAAATAATGATAACATCTAGTATCATGCAAAACAACTCTGATTTTGGATGTCTTTGAGAAAGTTAACCCTTTCCCAAACAACAACATTTTAAGGTGATGCGCTTCAAAAACTGCCACAAATGACAAAATAGATGTTATAAAAGTCAGGATTTGTGTAAAATATGACACAGAAAATATTGAGACAAAAGGAGAAACTGCTGGTTATCAGCAGTCTCTTCTTTTGTTTCAATGTTTTCTCAAGCCTTTCCTATTAGGGACGTCAAAACCAGGTCTTGTTTGGGAAAGGGTTAATTAATTATCCCTTTCCCATACAAGCTCAGGTTTTGCATCCAAGACAGAAAAGGTTTGGGAAAACAATGAGACAAAAGAAGAAAACGCTGTTTATGCTGATAACCAGCATTTTCACCATTTGCCTCTATATTTTCTTAATTAAATTGTATACAAACTCTATACTTATCAAAAGCCATTGTACATGTTTTCTGCACAGCAGCAGCTTTCAAACTGGACATCCCTAAAATGTTGCCATCTGGTAATGGGTTAAACAGTAGGAAAATTCATTCATCATGCATAACTGAATACTATAAATGACATTGAAACATGCTGGATAATTATTTCAGAATCTTGGAATTCTTTTATCCCTTTCCCAAACAAGATCTGATTTTGACGTCCCTGTTAAAATTGTTTGGGAAAACATTGAGAAAAAGAAGTAAATGCTGATTATCAGCATTTTCTCCTTTTGCCCCAATATTTTTCCTTGCTATATTTTTCACAAATCCTATGTTTAAGGACACCTATATTGACGTCTGTAATAGACAGCCAAATTGATCACTATTCTAGTTAAAAACCCTTTCCAAAACAATTCCTGATTCTGGTACATGTGGAAACGACAATGGGAGAAAAAAGAAAAAGTTATAATCAGCATTTCTTCTTTTCCATTTTCAATGATATAAGATACACACTTCTATTCATAGAAATTCAGTTTTCTCTTAGATAAACCTTTTGAGTTTTGTCCAGTCTAAACTCTAAAATTTCCTGTTTGGGATTTGGTTCAATAAAGAGTTTGCAACTCAACTTTTGCTTATAAGATAACTTGAGGAAGGAATGAAATTCTTTATGTAAAATTTGTTGTTATAAACATTTCCTTTAGAACCTAGAACATCTTCAACAAGATAATTATTTTCTCTATAAAGTTTCATTTAGCTGAAAGATAACAGCAAGCTCATAGCTTAAGGGTGAAATCATTCACTGCCTATCTATTTATCTCAACATGTACTCTAGATAAATACTTTTACAATCAGTTTCTCTCCACCAGCTCATTCAATCTTTATCCCATTTACAAACAGAGATGGTTTGAAGATTGTTTTAAGAAATACTAGTAGGAAAAAGAAGAAAACACTGAATAGGATCATTGTCCACTTTCGCTCAAGATTTTCTGCGCTTTTGCTGCAAGCATCAAGATTTTCAACTTAGAATTAGATCTAATTTTGTTATAGATCTGTAACACAGCCTGAAATATTGTTCTTTCGGACAAGATTATATCAATTTCACCATTTTTTAGACATAAGTTTCAGTGTTCTCCCCAGCCCAATAAGCTGTATCGGCCCCACTACAGCTTCATGGAAATTAGTGTTATGCCACTACAGCTTCAAAACTACCCCAGAGCTTAATTTCTTCAAAATGGTCACCAAAGAGAGACATTTAGAGGTATTTGATGTCAAAAACTGAAAAATGGGGCATTCTTTTAAACCAAAAACTACTGATTTTGTATAAAAACATTATGGGAAAAGAAGAAATTGCTCAATTTGAGCAATTTCTTCTTTTCCCATTATGTTTTTATTCACAATTGTTTGCATGAACACAATGTGTTGCAAGGTTTGCCAATGCCACTACGGCTTCAAAATATTCTGCGGAGAACCCTGAGTTTGGTATATCTACAAACACCAATGCCAAAGTAGTAACAGTCTTATACCTCTACTGTTGATAATGTATACATTGTTTTTTCTTCTTCTTTGCATGGGTCCGTAAAATGGACCTGCTCCCAATGCCAAAAAGGGAGGGTTCAAACGACCCCCTCCCTTAGCTGTATCCTGAATTTCATTTTCATGCAGAAATTTAGTCGAGAAAATTGTATACAAAAAGCCCCCCCCCCCCCCCCCCCCCCTAAAGGCCTGTCACAGAGGTCCTGGATCTATCCTAGATTTTAGGTCAGACAACTGCCCTAGATTTTAGGTCAGACAGACTAACAGGGAAACAAAAAACAAACAGATCTATCAATTTATCGATCTAGCAATAAAAATGAATTCATTGTTAACAAATAAGTAACCCAAAGAACATACCATTCCTGTCATGCTTCTTGTTGTAGCCATTCTCTTTCTCAGCCAAACATCGAACACGCCCTCTTTTCCAATGTCACGGCCCTTCTAAACTCGTGCGGTTAAACATGCGAGAAAATCTAAAACTCTCTGAACATTTTGAAACGACACGGGTTAGTGAAACATAGACCGACATTAAACATTCAACGAACGAATACGCTAGAGCATTTAGACACTTTACACCTGGCATGCCATTTCAAATTGCATTTTCAGCAAAACTTTTTAGACGACCGATCGAACGAAAAATTTCGTCTACTGCAACATGACATTTGCTCCAATTTTTACAAAATATTGCATACAATGCCAAGTTACTTACCTTCAAATTTGATATGGTAATCACAGATTTAAACGATTAATTAAACAAGCAGGATAATATCCCGTTCTATCACGAATGTTACTTCCAAGAAAATTAAAGAGGAGTTGCCCGGTAGGCAATGATGGCTGAAGATGTTGCTGCAGCTTCAATGGACCAATGAAAAGACTCATTACAATACTTTCATTTCATCATCCAATGAGATTGGGTTTCACTTTGTCTGGTTCCCATTCCAAGCCAGGTACTTCACAATATTTACTGTGTTGAATGTAGTACGCTGATAATTTTGGCTTTGAGCAATACACTTTTGTTTGTTGTTTGTAACAG
>CAVMGG010001099.1:0-31631 GCA_963680895.1 Fragum sueziense | reverse complement strand
AGTTGATTTGGTCGGCAATGGGAACACAGCTTTAGCAATTCTGAAAGGGGGTCATCTAAGAAACATTCCTGTCACGTCTGGTTGAAATTGGCCTGGTAGTTTTGGAGGAGATGTCGTTCAAAGATAGTATTGAGATTCATTCAAATTGATCCTTTTCGGTTGCCACGGCAACCAGAGTTTTTATGGATTTCATTTCTTTTAGCAATTCTGAAAGGGGGTCACTTAATGAACATTCCTGCTAAGTTTGGTTGAAATTGGCCAAGTAGTTTAGGAGGAGATGTCATTTAAAGAAATTGTTGACGGACGACGCACGTACGCACGGACGCTGGACAAAAGGTCAAATTTCTCATTTTCTATTGCCATGGCAACCAGAGTTTTTTATGGATTACATTTTTTTGCAATTCTGAAAGGGGGTCACCTATGGAACATTCCTGTCAAGTTTGGTTTAAATTGGCCTAGTAGTTTCGGAGGAGATGTCGTTCAAAGATAGTATTGAGATTCAGTCAAATTTCTCCTTTTCTGTTGCCATGGCAACCAGTGTTTTTATGGATTTTAATCATTTTAGCAATTCTGAAAGGGGGTCACAATAAGGACCATTCCCGCCAAGTTTGGTTGAAATTGGCCCAGTTGTTTAGGAGGAGATGTCGTTCAAAGATAGTATTGAGATTCAGTCAAATTTCTCCTTTTCTGTTGCCATGGCAACCAGAGTTTTTAGCTCACCTAAGCACGAAGTGCTCAAGGTGAGCTATTGTGGTCGCTTTTTGTCCGTCGTGCGTCCGTCTGTCCGTCTGTTCACAATTTGTTGTTACCACTCTAGTATCCACAAATATTGACCAATCTTGACCAAACTTCATTAAAACATGTATGACCATAAGTTCTCGGACGAGTTCGATTTTGGGTCAGATCGGACCAGGAAGTCCGGAGTTATGTGCCCCTGATATTAAAAATAGCTAGTTTAGACTTTGTTACCACTCTAGCATCTACAAATATTGATCAATCTTGACTAAACTTGGTCAAAACATGTATGACCATAAGTTCTCGGACGAGTTCGATTTTGGGTCAGATCGGACCAGGAAGTCCGGAGTTATGTGCCCCTGGACGTCAAAAATGGCTAGTTTTGACTTTGTTACCACTCTAGTATCTACAAATATTGACCAATCTTAACCAAACTTAATCAAAATAAGTATGACCATAAGTTCTCGGATGAGTTCGATTTTGAGTCAGATCGGACTAGGAAGTCTGGAGTTATGAGCCCTTGAACGTCAAAATGGCTAGTTCTGTCTTTGTTACCACTCTAGCATCTACAAATATTGACCAATCAAGACAAAACTTTGCCACAATGTTGGTATTTATAAGATCTTAGATGAGTTCTATTTTCAGTGTGATAGGAGCATGAAGTCTGGAGTTATGTGCCCTTGAATTTGACAAAATTGATGTTTTCGACTTTGTTTACACTGTAGCATCTACATTTATTGACTTATCAAGACAAAACTTGGCCCCAATGTTGGTGACCATAAGATCCTTGATGAGTTAAATTTTCAGCTTGATTTGGCCAGAAAACAAGAGTTATTGGCCCTTTAATTTCATAAAATTACAGTTTTCGACTTTATTTTCTCTCTAACAAACAAATATGGACCAATCAAGACACAACGTGGTCGCAATGTTGGTGACCATAATATCTTAAATGTTTTAATTTGTCAGATTGATTGGACTAAAAAACAGAGTTGTGTGTCCTTGACGGTTACAAAATTGCCGTTTTTGACTTTGTTTTCTCTCCAACAGCTATAAATATTAACCAATAAAAAAACTTGGACATAATATTGATGAGAAGTTCTTTATGAGAACAGAGTTATGTGCCCTTTACTTTGATAAAATTGTTGTTTTCTTCCACTTTGTTTTTTTACTGTAACAGCTAAAAATATTGATCATTCAAGATTTATGAAAGCAGTTTTCGGCTGGATCATAATTTCGCATCTTAAATTATGTGCTCTTGAACTTGACAACATTGGGACTTTTATTCTATCTAGGTGCAGGTGAGCGATTAAGGACCATCATGGTCCTCTTGTTTATGGATTACAATTGTTTTAACAATTCTGAAAGGAGGTCACCTAAGGAACATTCCTGCCAAGTTTGGTTGAGATTGGCCAAGTAGTTTAGGAAGAGATGTCATTTAAAGAAATTGTTGACGGACGACGCACGTACGCACGGACGCTGGACAAAAGGTGATCACAATAGCTCACTTGAGCACTTTGTGCTCAGGTGAGCTAAAAAGAAAATGAACATGCGCTTTTCACTTCCGGGACGCCATTTTGTTTCTGTGGAGGCACACCACACAAGTTTTTTTTTAAATGAGTTGTACATGGTTATTAACCCTACGATCTTTCTTGAACACATGCGAGGATTTAATTTATATGATAATGGATGTTTTGACAACAAATTTATTTTCTATTCAGAAATACAATGACTGAAAAACAAAAAATAATTTGGCAGGCACAGCCTTATGAGAAAGCACGACCTTGTGAGAACTAGCCATACATCCATTTTCGTCCCTTGACAGCCAGAAGTGGCTATCAGCAGTTAAAATGTAACTGTTGATAGCCACTTCTGGCTGTCAAGGGATGTTTTGTCATTTGTCGCAGTGGATCACCCTAAAATTTGGTCGTTTCGGAAAGTGTTAAATTTCAACCAGAACTCCCAGAAATGACATAAGATCACCTAGCTGTTTTGAACTTTACACGAACCTTAACACGGTGATGCGACAAATTCAGAAAATTTTAATACGGGACCGACTTGAATTCGGTTTGAAGCAGATAAGGTTGACAGATGTCACGCATTAGATGAATATGTTGGACTTTTGAAAAATTAACTGATAAAAAAGTTATTGAAGATAAACGAAAATTTTGGTTTATCTTCAGAAACTTTTTCATTAGTTGATTTTTTCAAAGATTCACTACATATATACAACTTATTTCTGACATTTCCCAACTGCTCTGCTTCAAACCAAATTCAATTTGGCCAAGTATTGACAAAAATATTTACGATTTTCTGAAATTCTGAGTCACGTGATTAACCATCGTGCTTATGGTGATCCTTTGCACATGTTGAGTAGTATATTTGAATAACAAACTGAATATGGATGATTGAAATTTTCATTCAAGGTTTGGGTAATTCGTTTGTTTACGTCAGCTGTGCCATGGCTGTCGGACAAAGCTTTCCACACAGTCAACGGCCATTAGCACTCTCCTTCCAAATGGCTATGATGGGGGCCGCAGGTGTGTTGTATCCATATTTACTTGACTGGCTTCTATCCTTGTATGATATCAACGGAGTGTTCTTGATCTGCAGCGCTTTATTTCTTCATACTTTCATAGCATTTATAGTGTTTACATGTGACATTCGGATGAAAAAGGACAAAACCAAAAAGACAAGGGATGATGAGAAGCAGAGAGCAAAGAACACTTACGTGGAAAGAAACAATAACATTGTTACAGATATTGTAACACTATCGACAGAAAACCAAGGATGTTCTTTAGGACTGTTTTCGGTTAGGTTTTGTTTATTTGTGGTGGCTTCTGCAATGGTTAACAGCAACGCTTCAGGGTTTATAACGGTCGCTCAAGATATTTTCATGGAAAGGACTTTATCAAACTCGCAAATCCTTTCTTCATTCATGACATTCAACATTTGTAATTCCATAAGCAGACTCGGTCCTGTGGTATCTTCAAAACTTAAGATCAGTTGTTTCGCGGTATCATTTTAGCCTCTGTGTTTGGCTTTTCGGGGCAGATACTCATTATGTTATCGCACTCGTTTATCCCTGTGGTTGTCGGTTCGGGACTCACGGGAGCCGCACTAGGAAGCATGTCCTCTACTGCTAGCACTGCTACATTTGAGTTATTCGGTCCCGACAGACAAGCTGTCGGACTGGGAACAATGGCGACCATGGACGGAATTGCTGTCACGGCTATAGGACCTTTATTCGGTAATTAACCCGTTCGGTAATCTTTATGGTGGTCCAATTCAAAAGCTGCCACAGACGACAAATAGGATGTTAATAAAAATTGGAATTGTGTGTGACATAGCGAAGAAAATATTGAGGCAAAGGGAGAAACTGCTGGTCAGAATTTCTCTAAATGTTTTACAAACCTATTCTGTTAGGGACGTCAAAACCAGGTCCCAGTTTCTCGAAAAAACTTAAGTACAAACTCATGAGAACATGCTCAACTTCAAAGGAATACTTTCAAACGTTGAAGGGTATTCGATTGAAGTTCACGTGGATTTCGTGGAATTTGAGCACGGTGCTCAGATTTGAGCATGAGAACGTACTTTCGTATTTTCGAGAAACCGGGTCAGGGCCCCGTATTACTAAACATCTTATGATCAAGATTTTGTGTAAACTGTGTAACAAGACATCTGATTGCACGAGAAATCCGACTGAGCCAATCGGGGCTGTTGTTACAAGTGATTATGCAAAAATCAAACGTACGATCGTTAGTAATACGGGCCCCAGGTCTTTTTTTAGGAAATTTATTATTTGATATTCAATATAGGAATCTAGTTTTAGAAAGAAAATTAACAAAACAATTAATTAAAAACTAACAAAAGTAGAAATTAATGAAAATGTATCTAAAAATCCACAAAAACGAAAAGTATCGTTTTGACCATGGCCCAATGATTATTAAGTTTCTGTTCTATTCTATCGTTTCCAGGACGTATTCGGGATACAAACGGCACCTACACAAGCGTTTTATACATCACCATTTCTCTGAATCTGGTCGGGTTTTTACTTCTTGTGATCATATTGGTCCTGGAATGCAGGTCTACACAGAAACGTCTTGAAATTCCAAGGAGGAACCAAACGCCACCAATTGCTTCATTCCTTTCTCAAACGACGAAATATTATGGTGGTCCAATTTGTATTCTTCTACGGAACCAAGAACAGATGGCAAAATAGGTGTTGAACTGTTGATAGAGATAGGATTTATGTAAAATATAGACTATAAGAAAATGAGGCAAATGAAGAAGATGCTTGTCATCTGCAAAGATGGCGGAAACTACATTAAAAATCAATATTCGGGTTATATATGCATATGATTAATTGGTAACTGATATATTTTATAAACGATTCAAAATCATTTACGAATGAGGGAATAGACCAATAATGGATAATAGGTGAGACGGGGTATATCGTCGTTGTAAATGCAAAACCTCGTATCTCGGTTTTGGAAAATTTCAAAGGGGACGGAAAAAAGTGTAGTAACTTTTCCCAAACTGAATTGTCTTGCTTGAAATTTGGACATATTGTTCACAAATAATGTGTCAAAAATACTGATAAGTCAAAATATCTCAAAACCGACGAGAATCGTCCACACAGGACATACAAGTTTGTACTTTTAAAATCGCACCAATCGACATACTAGGTTTTGCATTTACACCGACGATATGTGACTATCTATAGTAACAATTTATACATGTTGATACATGTCTAACCTAAAAAAAACAAAATATTTGTATCGATTCTAGTTTAACTTTGAACGTATAATAAATCAGATTATCTGCAATTTACTTACTGTTGCCTAAACAAAGTAGAACAAAAAAGATTTGACATATTTTAACGTTTCTAGTTATAGGTCTTCTAAAATGAGTGGCAGATAAACAATAGACCATTGCATTTATATAGGGATATGTGGCTACTGATTTTAGATTAAAATCATGTTATGAGATAAATTACCTGTTTAAGACGTTGTATCTATCATTGATACATAGTTAATCGGGTTTATAGGCTTCGATTTTCCGTGTGAACAAATACGTCATCGTCACGCCTCACTGGTCTAAAATAGATTGGGAATCCCTTATCGTACAAATATGGCTGTGAATCTCTCGAAGATTTTCCAGGTTCAACTTACCGGAGATAACATTCTAAGAACTTGATTGCTGTAATCATTTGTTGAGAAACATTCTAATTCCGAGTTGAGAAGGTTGCTGCACTGTCGTGTACTTTTTAAGATCGGTAACTATGAAATAAGCAGTTGACAAGTAATGTTTACACATACGGACATGTACTGACTTCTTCGTGCCGCTCGTGCGTGCTCGCTTACCCTTTCCAAAACGCCATAATGTCATGTTGGGCTAAATTGAAAAAAAAGTCTGCAGACGACAAAACGGATGTGAATATCTTTAGTGTTTTATCTCGGAGAAAATATTGAGGCAAAGGAAGGATGATCATCAATATCCAAAGAAGTTATTCACACCCATTTTATCTGCTGTGCATGCCTTTTCGATTTTGTCGATCATCATTTTCTTCTTTTGCCTCAATGTTTTCCCAAGAATTTTCTGTTGGGGACGTCAAAACCGGTCTTGTTTTGGGAAAGGGTTAATATAGAAAAAAACTAGAATTTGTTGCTGAATGTGATTTGATAGGGCCTACCCCATATGCTTTCACTACAACAATGGGCAATCAGCAAGATAGAGTTATGTTCCTTGTACGTTGCACTTCTCCTTGGTGAGATCTATCTACCAGAGAAGTTTCATGATCATAGCTACTTTACTTTCAGACTTTTCGATGTTTTTTCTGGTTAAGCTGCTGAGGAATCGCAAGAAAAAACGTTTGTCATTTCTGGTCTGTCTCCGTATCTGGAAGCAATGTTGCATGTTGCATATGCGCAATGTTTCGTAGTTTTAGTTCCCGCCTGCATTATCTATGATCGACTAATATCGCGCTTGAAAATAATATTTTTTTGCTAACACGGTTACGAAAAATTGTCCAATTCATTGACCGATAAAAAACAAAATATTAGACTGGTACCCGGCAAACGTTGTTGGGGTATTCCCATCGGAAATCTATTTTAAGCACACGAACGCGGGAAAACTGTTCGCTATTACGGTATAATTGATAAAAACAAAATGTAAACATCTGCCACTCTCAATAGACATACTATAACGTAAGGTACTCCACAACGTATACTGAAATGGCAAAATGCATCACCAATTAGAACTTTCTTAACAGTAGGGTGTCTATTTCAGAAAACAGCAACGACAAAAATCCATGTACTCCACTGCAATGTCTAAGTGGGGATATGCTGGACCAAGATGACGTGCTCATGTGAAGGTTCGAAATGACAACCATATGTATTTGATTTTATTTCTAACCATTTTTGTTCGAACGAGTTTTCGTAGAGCTTGTTGTCAAGGAGAATAACTACACGTGGACATACTAACCCGTTCCCAAAGCAGGCTTGGGTTTGACAAATCTTCACATGAAAGGTTCAGGAAAACATTGAGACAAAAGAAAAAATGTTGATTATCAGCATTTTCTCCTTATGTATCAATTAAATATGATATATGCGTTTTTGTACACAGATCTTTCTATGCAGCTCGACTACTCATAGAATAGGATGGCTATTTACTTTAGTCACTTGGCGTTGGCATAATCATAAAGGTTTTGTCAAGTTTTCAAATACAAGTTTGTCTTACCTCTATTTTTAATAATGTTATTGCTCTGAAACTCTGCACATGCCTCTGTGATCATAATATCAGCCTTTAAGCAAATATTCGTTACTCTGACATTTCATTTAATGTAATTTTTACCCTTTTCGAACTTAGAAATTGTTGGTTAAGTTTTTATGTGCAACTTCCATATATATGTATCTGTGATGACTTTTTCTGTAACAGTTATTGCTTTCAAACTTTCCACATGCTTCCCTGACCATAACATCAGCCTCTAGGCAAAGATTCTTTACTCTGGAAGTTAATTTAATGGAATTTTCACCCTTTTTCGAATTTCTTTACTATCCAGCACTTGATAGAACTGATGTGCTTGGCTGTGGATCATAAAAACTTATGGATACATGTATATCATCCTTTGATAATATCCCCCTTTCTCACTTCTCCGTTCTTTCTAATTAATCCGTTCATTTCCGATTTTTATACGCCGCCGGAGGCGGACGTATATTGGCGTCATCTTCTCCGTCTGTCCGTCCGTCCATCCGTCCATCCGTCCATCCGTCCATCCGTCCGTCCGTCCGTACGTACGTCCACTTTTCTTGTCAACGCAACTCCTCCTAAGTTTCTGGCTGGATCTTCTTGAAACTTGGTCAATGTTATCACCTCAATTGGTAGATGTGCATGAAGGAAGGATTTTATGGTTCGTCGATTTTTGCCTGAGTTACGCCCCTTAAAAACTTAGTCTCTGGGGCTTATTGAAATTGCAGCCTTGTCAACGCAACTCCTCCTAAGTTTCTGGCTGGATCTTCTTGAAACTTGGTCAATGTTATCACCTCAATTGGTAGATGTGCATGAAGGAAGGATTTTATGGTTCGTCGATTTTTGCCTGAGTTACGCCCCTTAAAAACTTAGTCTCTGGGGCTTATTGAAATTGCAGCCTTGTCAACGCAACTCCTCCTAAGTTTCTGGCTGGATCTTCTTGAAACTTGGTCAATGTTATCACCTCAATTGGTAGATGTGCATGAAGGAAGGATTTTATGGTTCGTCGATTTTTGCCTGAGTTACGCCCCTTAAAAACTTAGTCTCTGGGGCTTATTGAAATTGCAGGCTTGTCAACACAACTCCTCCTAAGTTTCTGACTGGATCTTAATGAAACTTGGTCAATGTTATCACCTCAATTGGTAGATGTGCATGCTGGATCTTCTTGAAACTTGGTCAATGTTATCACCTCAATTGGTAGATGTGCATGAAGGAAGGATTTTATGGTTCGTCGATTTTTGCCTGAGTTACGCCCCTTAAAAACTTAGTCTCTGGGGCTTATTGAAATTGCAGGCTTGTCAACACAACTCCTCCTAAGTTTCTGACTGGATCTTAATGAAACTTGGTCAATGTTATCACCTCAATTGGTAGATGTGCATGAAGGAAGGATTTTATGGTTCGTTGATTTTTGCCTGAGTTATGCCCCTTAAAAACTTAGTCTCTGGGGCTTATTGAAATTGCAGGCTTGTCAACACAACTCCTCCTAAGTTTCTGGCTGGATCTTAATGAAACTTGGTGGATGTTATCACCTCAATTGGTAGATGTGCATGAAGGAAGGATTTCATGGTTCATTGATTTTTGCCAGAATTATGCCCCATTCAATCTTAGTCTCTGGGGCTTAATGATATTTCAGCCTCGTGAATGCAATTCCTTCCAGGTTTTTCACTGGATATTTATAAAAACCTTTTTGTGAACACAATTTTTTAAAGGTTTTTCAGTGAATATTTATAAATCCTTGTCAATGTCATTTTTTTGTCTCAAGTTTTATAAGTGGCGGCGTATATTGTGACGATGGCACTCTTGTTTGCTTATGAGATTTTTTCATGTCCAAAAATAATCAGGTACCAATATTTATGAAACTGATTTACAATTTATGCGTTGTTGCTTGATTCCTTTATTTAGGGTAAAATCGAACTTTTTATTGAGGGGTCATTTTGAAAACATGATAGAACAATAATTATCACACACCATAAATTGAAATAACTTCATCTATCACAAAAACTGATTGGAATTATCAATCAAAATAGTTAGAAAGAAAATTTCAAATTCAAAGCCGAATTTTTAAATCTTCAAATCAAATGAACGGATGAACGAGAAAACGGCAATGACACCCACATGTAAGTCAGTAAACATTGCTCTAAAATGAATTTTGCCGTATCTCTTGTTTAATATTTTGTGATGATCACGTCCGTCAGATGTTAATTCAATAACAAATCACAAAAAATGGCTTCGAGAAATTAATTTAAACGCACATTGAACAGTTTTAGGCTTATGTGAACGGAGGAAGGAGAAAACGGCATACTTACTATCATTGGGCTGCTTCAACTATTAGATAGATACTTCAAAGGTTGGAGCTTAGGAGGCATATATGTTTTACAAACATTCTCTTGTATTTTCCATGCTTTGCGGAACTATTATTACTCGGGACGTCAAATTCATGTCCTATTTGTTTAATGCGGTAACATTGAGCAACAGAAAAGAGAGGGGTAAAAAAACTCTAAATTCCAATGAGTATCTGCAACATATGGGTTGACTTATATTTAAAGAAATATTTCGCTTTGAAAAAACATTATCCCCTCTTATCTGCAGTTCTTTAGCATTATGCTACGTTCCCACTGTCGTGCGTCCTGTTAAGAACGCCACGAATGACCAGTCGTAACAATTGAATTTTACCGACACTTTTGCGTTCAATACGTTGCGATGAGAATTATTGCGATCTTAAGCGACCTGCTGCGATTTTATACGATTATTCCAATCCACAGAAGGCGACCTGATACGATCTTATAGACGTTCATATACGATTGTGTACGTTCTTCAAGATCAGGCTGTCGACTTGATAAAACACGTGTAGATACGTTCCGATAAGTTCTTTCCGACCGGATGCGCTCACGTGAGACTAGCTAAGATTGTGGGCCTTGTGGTAGTCCGATCCGAAAAGAGTGCGTCGCGATTAGCTCTAAGATTGGAATCTGAAGGGGTATAATTATGGCCCGACAAATACAAAATTTGTCATTTTAAGTCTTAGCTTACAACAGAAAGTCCATAGTGTTTAGTAATATGATAGAAATAACAGAAAATGAAATAACATTTGCTGTGCTTACATATTGTTATATTGTCACAAATAAAGATGAGGAGCAAAGCCAACTACAACACCTAGGAGAAGTGCTGAAAACCGACAGTGTTGGGTGCGGCTATGGCTTACAGAAGAAAGGAGGCTACTACATGGACAGTATTCCAGACTCTTAGACATCCATTTAAGATTTGAAGATCCAGCGGCGTTCCATAATCATACGCGGCTTTCACGAGATCTTCTCCAAGAAGTGTATTAGAGGGTTGCTCCATACATCGAAAGGGAAGTCATCTGTTTTGGGAAACCCATGACACCTGGTCTTAAATTTGTCGGTGACGCTGAGGTATCTTGCAACTGCAGATAACTAACCGATCTCTTGCTTATGCATTCAGGTGTGGTGTATAGCGAAGTATATCGAAGATGGTACCGGACGTGTGTAAGGCTATTGTGATGACAAACGAAGACGAGGTATTCAATTAACATTTATCCACTCAAGCATTGAAAACATTTGCTATTCCACCTGCAATAGGAGATGTAGATGAAAAACACGTCGTTATCAAGAAGCAACCACACTATTGAAGCATTAACTACAATTTTAATGGGTTCTTTTCGATTCAACTTCTGGCTCTAGTCGATGCAGATTAAAAGTTCGGTTCGAGCTTGGAGGTAAAGTACACATGTCGGACGCTCAGATATTTGGGGATTCGGACCTATTTAACGGACTAGAAGATGGATCAATAGGACTTAAAGACCCATTCCAATGCCTGCAAACCTGGATGATTCTCAGTGTGTGCCATTTGTCAAAAAAGTAGGCGATAACGCTTTTGTTCCATGGCATTACCTTATGAAGCAACAGTAGGAATAACTTGCCTAGAGAGGTAAGGATATTCAAATATAGAAAAACAAAGGGTCGTCGAGTAGTTAAAAACGCGTTTGGGAAATCTTAGCTAACAACATATCAAGGTGTCTCCTTGGGACCGTAGAGCAGAAGCCTGACATTGTAAAGGATATAGTAGAGGTAGCAGTGGTTCTACGCAACCTACCCAGGTAACAATACCCAGTAGTTATAGTACAAGGCACAGACCGCGAGGATGTTAACCGTAACATTATTCAAGAAGCATAGAGGGACCAAGTAGACTGCTTAGATGTAGAACAACCTCGTGTACCTCACAACTCAGCTACCTTAGATGCGAAGAATCAAGGTTAGCTTCTAAAGGCGCGCATCATTTCACCCCATAAAGCAGTCGAATTGCAAGAAACGGTGATTGGGCTACACGATCCAGAAGTTAGAGAATATAATATCTGATGAGTGTGTTGAAGTTAAAAACTGAAAGTTTGAATATAAAGTTCCACGAGACATAGCCATATTTCGATTTGCCATGTACCGATTAGCGCGATTGTGAAGTACGATTAGATATGGTCTGATGTGAATTGTTACGATTTGTTAAGCTCTTCTACGTTAAATGCGACTGAAAGTCAATCGTGTTAATCGTAGAAAAAATTTTGGCAGCCAATAAATTTTCTACGATTAATGCGATTGCCACGATCGACCTGAAGAACTGAGAAGATCTGATACGAGAGCCACGATTTAGATCACGATTTCAATTGTGGTGTCAATCGTAATAGTGGGAACATAGCATAATAATGACATAAAACACAAGAATAGTGTCAGATTATGCTTATCTGTTCCTTTAATTCAACCTCCTGTTTTATACACGTAAACATATTTACAAATATCAACATTAACATATTTAACTAAAAAACAACAAAATGCGATGTAATTGATAATAAATTGACCGTCACGGGAAGACTTATATTAGTTGAGTTTAATCCTTTTGCATCTACGAGATGATTCTAATGAGTACCTACGACCGAAGATACACGAAGTTTTTGGTATCTAGTGTTGGGGTGCAATACTTAAGAACTTTTGCTGTCAAGGAAAGAGTTCGTTCATATCAGTATTGTTATGTACAGTCGACACTCGTTGTGTCGAAGTCAGAGGAACAGCCAAGATACATAGACATATCCGGAGTTCGAGTAACCCGATTTCATTAAGTTTCGAGTTCTCGTCTTCGTTTAGTTTTAAGTAATTCTCTGTTAATGTGAAGCTTTAACTAAATCTCGCTAATGCTTCTTCCAAAAATGACAGCTGGGCTGAAATAAGAGAATATATGTGTATTGATGTGTAATTTGTTTTAAATAAAGTACATATTATAGACCTCTTAGACTATACATAATTAAAAGGGACATCGGTGAAAATAGTTCTTACTTTAAATCTTTATTCAATCATATTCCTTAAAAAGTGCCCCCAAATATTACAGGTGGACAACCAATGCCTCTCATTTCATACGATTGAACCACTTGTATATAACTTATCTTTCATATTATTTAAGCAGTAGTTACGACCTTTTCGAACTTTACCGATGTTACTTACTGTTTGTTCCGTATGAAGTACATCGCTGCTTTTCAATAAAAACCTCGTAACTGCAGCTTAAGTCAAACTGCAGTTACGAGGTTTTTGTTGAAAAAGCGACGCCATCTATGTATCTTACCTTTCATATTTTTGACAAGACCCTGTAGCTGACTTTTGGAATTAATCACATCCACTGAGTTGATGAACGCGTTATACTTCACTGTGAACGGCCGAGGAATCGTGGACGCAAACTCTCTGTGTGTGAAAATTAAAGTGGCAATAAAGATGGATGGTAAATCAAGGAATTCACTAGAAAATACTCAAAAACCCTACTTAAACAATTCTCGTCGATATATGTTAAGGAAAAGAAGGTATTGTTCACAATTTGACAAAATCATATTAAATTAACACATGGCCATACTGAATTATGGATATTTAAAACAACATTTTCGAGAACAGAAAAATAATAGGATATGAAAAAGCCTTCCAGGAAATGACATGAAGACCAAACGACAAGAATGTGACTCTCATCCTTTCAATATTTTTCGTATAATATTGTGGTTTTTCGTTAGTCCATCCAAACATCATGAAAAAATATAGCAATATTTATTGCCCATTTTCTCCTGTACATGACCTCCAATGGAATAAACAACATGTATTCAAAGTGCATGACATATGTATTTCACTGCATCACCAGTTGCAAGATTATTAATCGTAAGTAAAACTCTATAAGAAATTGATTATCACCTGATGGCATAGTGGATAACTTACCCCACCCACTTTGATTTAATTTATCTTCCAAACAAAGGATCCGTTCAAGTTGATGCTTTACCTACACAAGGTCATTATGTTAGCGGTCAGGTGTGGCAAAAAAGGAGAAAATCGGGCTTGTTCGTGGAAATGGCCTTATTGACACTCATCGTTTGAAATAAGAATTCATTGAACGCGTTTTATTATTTGCCATTTAATGAGGCTCACCTTATTTTCTGTTTAGCTGATTCAAAACTGTCGGCCACATAGTAGATTGGTTGGAACTTCGTGATCGGATACTCCTGTACGGCCGCCTTGGCTGGTTCGAACTCGCGACATTCAGGCTTGTCCGTCAGACAGTACTGAAAGTGTTCGTAATATGTTATTTATAATGTTTTATATGAAACCATTACACCACCAAACGTTCCTATGAATTTCCGTTGAGTGATATATTTGATGAAACATTTGAGCCAGGATCTGGAAAAACATCCCTTAAGGCTTTTTAGCCCCACATAGATCCAGATCAGCCTGTGCATACGCACAGTCTGATCAGGATCCACGTTGTTTCTAATAGCTTCTTTGTGACCTTTAGTAACTTAAAGAGAGCAGCATGGGTGCATATTGTACTGCATTTGAGAATAGTCTGATCTTCAAACTCAATTTTCAAAAATGTTGTAAGGGACGTTTTTCCAGATACTGGCTCATATGTTTGTTTGTGAACATTTACTGGTGCATTAGTCCGAGCAGGTACATGTGTGAGGTGTATCGTATTTTTTTTTTATCTCGGGTCAAATAACAAATAAAAAGGCAAGAATTCGCGGCTTGGTGCGGATCAAAATGTCTTACGGGGGACGGTCGGAAAGTATCCACACTGTTGACTAGTTCTCGAAAACAATTCAACTTTTAACAAAATTCATTCTAAACCGTTTGTGCACACGTATTGTCCATCTATGCATATGCACTTTTTCCATCTTCGTGGGAGCTTTGTTATTCCTAGTATTAACCATGACGTAGACCCACTGTATTAGGTATTGTGTAACAACAGATATCGAAGGCGCCCTGGTCTTGTGTTTCTTTCTAGCAAACATTTTCCTCAGTTCTAGAAACAAATACAAGTCAAGTTTGGCGATGTCTATGCTATAAGGAGGGTGACAAAACAATTGCCATGTATAATTGTTAATAATGTCCAATGTACAGTCAAGGGACATAATTATTCGCCACCCTGCTGATTTTTGCATAAATTTTACGCATAATTTTAGACTAAAACTGATACTGTATCATTATTTTCTTTTATTATATACTTTGATATTGTCCCTATGTATTTGAACGGGAGGAAAGTATGCAATATTTTTTGATAATGCATACTTTGATATTGCACGGGAACTTTAACACGCGCAGTCGCCAAGGACGGAACTATAATTCCAGGCATCTCTCACGCTTCCCAACTTTCAAGCCTGATAATTCACACATACATCCATATTGTCCATTACGAACGCTTAGAGAGCTCCACAAATGTTCTTTGGAGAATAAAGATTTTAAATTCTCTTTCAAAATATCACGGATAGTGACTCTGTGCAGCAAGTCAACTCTGATTGTGAATATGCGAAATTAACAAATTTTAACAAATGAAAATATACAAAACGGTAAATGTACATATTTTTAAGGAAGATTGATACCAAAAATCTAGAACAAATATCTCAAATACAATACCTTTTACGACGATTCCAGTCCGAGTAAAAAATAATAGCAACCGTGTCTTTTAGACATTCCAAAAGAAATTTCATGCAGACTTTATCCGGGAATGTTTATACTTTTGAGTCATACCTATATTTTCCTTCTAAGTGAAAGAATAAAGGTTCTGTGACAATTCTAGTCTAGAAAATGACTCAATTTTTCAATGAAAAATAGGTGGGTGGCGAATAATTATGTCCCTTGAGTGTAGCTGTGGCGGTATGGGAGGGTGCGTTATCGCGAAGAATGGGGACATTCTGATCTGGGACGTATTTGCTTTAGCATTTCTCTTACATTTTTCAGAATTACCTCATAATTGTACTTGGCGCTGACAGGTTTTACATTTTGACATGAAATGAGTAACAATAAATCCTCGTGAATCCCAAAAAGCATCAAATATGACTACCAGCCGAAGGAAACATTTAAATCTTTTCAGGGGTCTGGACCCAGCTCGTCTTCATGACTACTTTGACCGAGCTTTCATCTCAAGTTCAGAATAATGAACCCACATTTAATCTTCAGTGATAATAGTTTTCACAAACTTAGCTCCTTCATGATTAAAATGACTTAAAAGTTCTTTCGCATTGGCTACTCTGGTTGTTCCTCTAACAAATAGTCCATGATAGATAAAACACATATTACATATAAGTGGACAAAATGCTGTATATACACACCTATAATTGAAAATAAACCGACCACATTATTGGCGAATAAATACAGATTCCACCAATATGTAGAGGGTTTATATAGCTGCAAATGGAGAGACAGCAGCACTTTTAAGATCGAGTAACAGCGTCTCATAACCGTTGTTAGAAGTGAAAGCCTATGAAGGCATACACTGGTTTGATGTAGGGTAGTAGTGCTTGGGTTATCCTATTTATTTGGGGTCAGAATTTACATAACGCCGGTGGGGGATCACAACCTCGTAACTCCAGCTTTGTCAAGCTGTAGTTACGATGTTTTGACTCCCCACCAACGATAAGTAGAACGTGTCTTACCTCCAGTTCCCCGAATGAGGACAACAACCCAGCACCGTACGCCTTCACACCTTCACCCTGTCTGCATAGACCAAACTCGATCGTAAACACGTACAGCTAAATGATTTATGATAATAACGAAATATTTGGTATAATGCTATCAAAGTTAAACAGATGTATTGGTTTATTTTGAGAAAGGACAAGTCTATTGCAAACTACCAATAGATAAAAGTTGTTTCTATGAATAGCAACCCTTTTCGAGTTATCGGACAAGTCAGTCATTGGAAAATAATTGGAACTGTTAAATGTAGCCATCGATTTATTCGAAGGAGATATTAGCCTACTATTTCATAGCTAGAACGACACAATGAAATAAAATACTTTTTAAAAACTAAGATTAAAAATATTTGGAATATTTGGAAGTTTTGTTGGTAGCATTTGTTGTATACTTTGACTAGTGGTTGATAACAAGAATACACAAGCGTGTTTCTATAATGAAATCTATTCCAAAAGTGATAGCGCTAGGGACGCTGGTTAACATATACATTCTAGGCATGCGCAGTAACATAGGTATCAAATATACATGTACAGTACAATATACTACATTTCCCTTCTTTTAAGAAAATTGATGTAATGAAAATCATATGAATGTTAAATCAATTTTAAACATCGAGCTACTAAAATGAATATCATATCAAAGGTAGTATAACCAAATGTGTAAGGGTAAATTTTATAATTGCTTATCAGGTTAAACGTGAGGCTGTGAATGAAAGTTCACATACAAAGCGTTGTTTCATTCACGAATCCTGTCAGATATACATGTAGCCTAATTATTTTTACTTAGTCCATCCTGCGCTGTTATAACGCTGATTAGGTTTCACTATTCTACCAGACCGTGTGACGTAGGGGTCATTGGGCGCTGAGTCTGGGAGTGTATTATTAACCTCATTTTGCTGGGGCTCTTTAAGGGAAGAATTTGAAGGGTTTGCCAAAATGTTGAAATCAGGCTGTTTAATGTCGCTGGTATTTTCATTTGTTTTGATGATAGATCTGCGGTTCCGGCGATAAACAGCACCATCCCTAGTTTGTATAGAATATGACCTATTTTCGTGAGTTTGCACAACTTTCCCAGGTCTCCAGATTTTTCCAAATTGAATTCGAACCGAGTCATCTAAAGATAGAGACTTTAGTGATTTAGAAGTTTTGTCATAATTTTGTTTTTGGGCCAATTTTGACTTATTCATGGATTCTTGTAATTTGTTATTGTCAACTAATTTAGGAATCAAAGCTTCGCTTGTAATTGGCAAAATTGACTTTGTTCTTCTATTGTACAGAAGTTGTGCTGGCGAGTACCCACAATCGAGTGGTGTATTTCTGTACTCTAGAAAGCTAACGTACGGACTTTGATTAGTATCTTTTGCTTTTCTCATCAGCTTTTTCGCGATACCAACACCCTTTTCTGCCATAGAATTACCTTGTGGGTATAACGGCGATGAAGTTGTGTGTTTGAAATTCCATTCTCTCGCAAAATCTGTGAATTCAGAGCTTGAGAACTGAGGCCCATTATCGCTAACAAGAATGTCGCATATCCCGTTACGTGATAAATGTACCTTTAGTTTATGTATAACTGAAGCCGCACGCGTGTCATGTAAAAGGTCAACCTCGAAAAATCGACTGTAGTAATCTATTGTGAGGAGATAATCCTTTCCGTCAAAATGAAATAGATCAGTACCAATTTTTTGGTAAGGCCGATCCGGAAATTCTGTCGCGATCATCGGTTCTCGTGCGTTCGAATCTCGATGCGTAAGACAGGTTAGGAATTGCAGAACAAAGTCTGTAATTTGTTTCTGCATTCCTGGCCAAAATATGCTATCTTTAGCGCGTTGAACTGTTTTTGTCACGTTTTTGGCATGTATGTACTTTCTTGACCATTTCGATTCTCAAGGACTTTGGTATGACTATACATTGTCCCCTAAAAACTAAATCATCCTCGACCGCAAGTTCATCTCTGTGATTCCAGAAATCTAAAATCATTTGATTGCAGTCTGATCGGTTTGTCGGCCAACCATTTAGTATGGTTTCCTTTAATTTGATCATTTGTGTGTCATTACGGGTTTCGGACTTGACAATTTCTATACGTCTGTCAGTCACAAAGAGCTGCTGTTTGACAGCGTGTACATGAAGATCTAGACCGTCGATCAAATCAGGACATGTGTCTTTGACCGGATGTCTCGATAAGCAATCGCTTACAGGTATGTCTTTACCACTGACATGTTCCACAACGATGTCATATTTTTGCATTTGAAGTAACATGCGTTGAAGTCTCGGCGGTGCTGCTGATAATGGCTTTTTCATGATAGCAGCAATCGGCTTATGATCACAATGGCATATGACCTGTCTACCATATGTGAATTGGTGAAAGCGTTTTAAGCCAAACAGAATTCCTAAAAGCTCTTTCTCTATTTGAGCGTAAAGGACCTCGCTTTTTGTCAAACTTTTTGACGCAAATGCAATAGGTTTACCATCTTGTGACAAGCAACAACCTAGTCCACTTTTGCTCGCATCTGTCTCAAGGGTGAGTGTTTTGCTAGGGTCGTAGTAACCTAATACCGGCGCGTTTGTTATCACGTCCTTAATTTGTTGGAATGCTTGGGTTTGCGAATCATCCCAGTAAAATTCCATTTCCTTTTTCAGGAGGCTCCGAAGGGGGGCTGTCAATTCTGATAAATTGGGAGTAAACTTTTGCATATAATTTACCATCCCAAGGAATGTCTCCAATTTAGCTCGGCTGTCCGGGATTTCGAGCTTTGTAATGGCCTCGACCTTGCGTGGATCAGGCTTTAGCCCTTTGTCGGTGATCACGTGACCGAAAAATGGTACCTCCGTGACGCCAATGATGCATTTGTCTGGGTTAAATTTAATACCCTTTTCCCTCGCGCGTTTTAAAGCGTTTTGCAAATTTTTGTCGTGCTCTGCTCGCGTTCGACCATAGATAAGGATATCGTCTACGATAGCCTGTATGCCTGGTAGTCCCTCAAAAATTTCGTTTACTTTGCGGAGGAATATGTCACCACTTGACTTTATCCCAAATGGCAATCTCAAGTAACGGTACCTACCGAATGGGGTTGAAAATGTCGTTAACATTGACGATTCTCTATCGAGCCTAATGCTCCAGTATGCATGCGTTATATCCAAGATACTAAAGCATGATGCGCCTGCCAGCTCGGCCGTGGCATCATCTAACGTAGGCATTGGCTGGTGGGGTCTGCGAATAGCTTCGTTTAGCGCTTTGGGGTCTAAGCAAATTCTTAGTTTCCCAGTTTTCCGCTTTTCGACAACAACTATTGAGTTCACCCAGTCAGTGGGTTCATCGACCTTGACTATGATACCGTCTTTTTGCATTTGCTCAAGTTCGGACTTGAGGCGCGTTTTCAGAGCTTCCGGTACCCTACGTGGTGGACAGACTACCGGGATAGCGTCGTCTTTCAAGTGCAATCGAGCATTACCTGGAACTACACCTATTCCTTTGAACAAATCGCCATATTCGCTCATGACCGATTGTTTGCAAAGGCTCGTACCTTGCATTTTTGAAGATTCGACATGATAGGTGAGCTTGAGGAGTCCTAGGTCTACAGATGACTTCAAACCTATGATAGCTGGAGCATGACTATCCACAACATAGAATGAAGTTTGAATTGTTTTGTCGTTGTGGCTACATGACATTGAGATCTTACCTAAAACCTTTACAGTATCGCCCGAATATGATGTAAGTTTACAATCTGGGGCTTGTAATGGGGTTTGAATATGCAACTTTTCGAAGATCTTACGGGATATAATATTGACCTCACTGCCTGTATCAATCTTTAACTGGACAGGGGCTTTCTTTGGACCAAGGGCTAGAGAAACAAATGCACGGTCTGGAGAACGTGAAAAACTGCTTACCCTACCCTTATCAATAGTGTCAATAAAATATTCCTTTAACCAATAATCCTCATCACAGCCACTGGCACCCTGAGAGTCAATGTCATTGGCTGTGTCTATGTCATGTACAACCTTAGACCTACACATTGCTTGAAAATGGTTCATTTTGTGGCATTCACGACACTTTTGTCCGTATGCTGGACAGAGTTTCTTGTCCTTCGCGTGAACGCGTCTACAGTTTCCACACGTATTGGAAGATTTTTTGCTCGTCTTCTTGCCTCGACCCGATTGTCTTTTGGCTCGTACCGCGTCTATACCGGCTTGTCTCGTACTGTCGACCATGCCCATCGTTGCCATTTGTTGTCGACAATATTCATAGTTTTGGGCGATTTGTATGGCTTTGTCCAAAGTTAATGTTTCGCCCACGTTCATCAATTTTTCACGAATTGGCGGACAGGTGGTTCCACAAACAATTCTGTCCCTGACCATTTCGTCCTCCATGTCCCCGTACGAACAGTCTCTGACCCTGAGCCGTAATCTTGTGATGAATTGGTCAATTGAATCGGTGTCCTGTGTCTCCAAGTTGAATTTGAAACGTGACACAATTGGGTTGAGCTTTGGTTGCACGTGTTGTTTGAATTTGGTATAGTACGTGTCCAGCTTTTTGGCCTCTTCCGCTCCCAAAGACCAAGATTGGCAAACGTCCCTGCCATTATCACCGACCCAAATTAGCAGATAGGCCACTTTTTCTTCCTCTTCTTTAGACTTAAGTGGTCCCCTAAATATCAGATCGATGTGCCGGAGGAATTTTTCCCATGCATCGGGAAGATTCGAACTGTCCCAGTCCATTGACGGTGGCGTTATTCCCGACATATCCATTTTCACTTTGTTTCACGGAATGTCCAAGGAATGTCCAAAACAAATTAGTTTTCTTCTGACACCATGTTGTATACTTTGACTAGTGGTTGATAACAAGAATACACAAGCGTGTTTCTATAATGAAATCTATTCCAAAAGTGATAGCGCTAGGGACGCTGGTTAACATATACATTCTAGGCATGCGCAGTAACATAGGTATCAAATATACATGTACAGTACAATATACTACAGCATTCACTAAAAAAATCCGAATCCGAAAATACAAATTTTATAAAATTTTATCAATCCTATGCATTCTAGTGGCATTTTGGAAAGGAGCGGTATGGCGTTTTTAGCTCGCCTGAGCACAAAGTGCTCAATGTGAGGTATTGTGGTCGGTCGTTGTCCGTCGTCCATCCGCCCGTCCGTCCGTCCAGTTTCTTTAAAGATCTTCTCCTCCAAAAGCAGTGGGCAAATCTTCTTGAAACTTGGCATGGATGATCCTTGAGGGATAGGCTTTAAAAAAAATGATTCCAGTATTAGAAAAGGGGAAAATAGCCAAATTTTGAAAAATCTTCTCCTAAACCAGAAGATCTATAGCCTTGAAACTTCATAAGAACGATCCTTGGATAAAGGGCTTTTAAAGTTTGTAAAAGAATTTGATTCTCACTAAAACTCTGGGTGCCACGGCACAAGAAAAGGGGCAAAATTGCAAAAACTTTTAAAAACGTTTCTTATGACAAACTAGTCATCCAGTCTTCTTGAAACTTGGCAAGAATTATCATTAGGTGAATTGCTTTGAAATGTGCCAAAATAATTTTTCTTCTTTCAAAAAATATGGCTGCCATGGCACCAAAAAAGGGCCTGAAATAGCTAAAATGCTAAACAAGAAGCTTCTGCTCCCAAACTAGTTGGTCAATCTTTTCGAAACTAGACAAGAATGATCCTACTCTCCAAAGCAGAGGTCTATTGAATAACCATCAAATATGACCTCTGCCGTTTTTATACACCAACAGCCTATTTGGTCGTCATAATCTAATTATAGCACATCATTTGAATTATCGAATCAAAATCATTCAGTTTTATCTTGCATGATCGTTACGTATACATTACGTCACTTCTATTTTTGGCTGAAGCCGGTAACATTTGAATTATAGAATCAAAATCATTCAGTGTTATCTTGTTTGATTACTTATACATTACGTCGCTTCTATTTTTGGCTGAAGCTGGTATTTTGAAGCGTCAGCCAATGAAAGTTTGTATCAGTTTTTTTTTTAAATTGTTTTGTTGTTTATAGCCAACGATTGGATACCGAAATCCCGCTAAGGCCCCGAGATTAGACGTGAAATGATCCCGCGGGAACAGAGCATCATTATATCATAATGGAATGAAGAGAGAATGTGCTCTGTTCTTAAGAGAGTAGAATGATCCTTGGTGGAAAGGCTTTTAAAGTTGTTAAAAGATTTTGATTCTACGAGAAAAAAACACTAGCTCCCATGGCATCAGAAAAGGGGCTATAATTGCTAAAACTTTTAAAAAAATCTTCTCCGAAACGAGATGACCAATACCCTTGAAACTTCTCAGGAATGATCCTTAGATGAAGGACTTTCAAGTTGTTAAAAGAATTTGATTCTTGGTCAAACTGTTAGTGCCACGACAAGAGAAACGGGGAAAATTGCAAAACTTTTAAAAATCTTTTTTTTATAACCAGCCATCCAATCTTTTTGAAATTTGACAAGAATTATTTTTGGGTATTGGGCTTTAAAATTTGTTAAAATTTTGGCTACTATCGCACAGAAAAGGGGGCCAAGAATAGCTAAATGATAAGCAGGAAGCTTCAGCTGGGCCAAACCAGCAGAATAATCTTCCTGAAACTTGGCATAAATGGACCTTGGTTAACGGAAAATGCTATCTCACTTAAGCGATCTAGGGCCTTCATGGCCCTCTTGTTTCGTTTGTACGTCAACATTGAGTGCGACGTCAATGTAACTCATTTGTATTTATAAGTAATTGAATAGTATGAAAATGTGAAAAACGTGTGTCATAAACCACCAAATCAAACCCATTCAGTCTCACTGGTGAACTCGGCCAAAGCGAGGGACGTTTTTTCGCGATCAATGTATTCCGTCGGTTTTGTTATAAAATATCGTAACTACGGCTTTATCGAATCCGTAGTTACGAGATTTTATAACAACACCGACAGTTTGTCAATACGAAACGGTAAACCCGGTCTGTTTTTAGAACAAGTTCATTGTAATTAGAAAAAAAATCTATAAAATCACATTTAAACGCAAAATATCTATACCTTGTTGTAGCGAAAATTGTTTTAGTTCACCAACCGTTAGTCTAACTATGTATAGAGTAGGGTCGCTTCCAGTTTTATAGCAGCTGGAGCCATTTTCCCCTACAAGGGATGTTAGCAGAACTCCTTTCACAATGTAAAGAATCTCAGCTACATCTTCCAATATACACTATTTCAACAACAACTTGGGAATATTTAAGCATCTTTCTGCATTGTTTTCTAAATCTACACTAACAACATAAACTTAGAGTGACTAGTTTTGAAACGTCGCTCACTCGGAGCACCAAATGGAGCCAGACCTATATCTTGTGAGTACGACGGTCGTTTAATCATTAGTATAAAAATATTGCGTATTAGATATAGGCTGTATAGTAGATTCTACGCGAAATAAACATTCAAATGCGCGCAGCGCATTGAATGTTTATATTGCGGAGAATCTACTTTACAGACTCTATCTGACTTAGTGTTCGTTAGCGGTTCATTTGAGACTGGGCGTGGCAATGTATAGACGTCACATAAACTAGCCGACAGCTCGTTTATGCGAAATAGAGCTGCGAAATTTTAGAATATAGTGCAATTTCATTGGTCCAAAAAGTAGGTCGAACACTAACTTGTACTTACCGTGGCTAGTTTTATAACGTCTTCATCTTGAGTGCAGAGTGACGCAAGTCCTATCTCTTGTAAGAACTCGGCCCATATTATCATTATCATTATTATCACTAAAGGGCAGGTTTAAAAAAAATGTGACCAAAGTGTGACATTTAAATGTTAAGAATAACAGCTAATTTTACAGAATATCATCCAGATTTCTTAATTAGGGTGGCTAAAATCTATTCTAAATGGTTAAGCAGTGCCCAAATTACATTTTAAATTCATGTTCACTACTTTTTAGCTAAAATTGTGTGCACAATCTTGCGAAATGACAGCAAAAAAGCGTTTCACTCCTGACAGCATATATATTGCACAATATGAGAAATTGTAACCCACGAATCACTAAAATGTAGGGTGCAGAATGCCCACAAGGTTGATGGCTTTCTAAAACAAGAGCTTCGCAAAGCAGCGCATATACGCCCGAGAGGGGCTTGTCAGTAAAATTGGCCATTTTTTTCGATTCAAGGGCAGTTAATTCAAACATGAAAAGTTGTCAAATTTTTTTTTTGCACAACAAGACACCATAGAGATTCATTGTGGCTAGTTTGATTAAATTATGGTTGAAACTATAGGAGTTGCACACAGGAGAAAATGGACATTTTTGAGAAAATGGGCATTTTTTCTTAAATTCAAGGGCAGATAATTCAAGAACGAAAACAGTTATCTTAATTCTGTAAGCGGTGTGCACAACTAGACACTATGGAGATTCATTGTGGCAAGTTTGATCAAATTCTGATCAAAACTGTAGGAGGAGTTGCGCACACAAGAAATGCACACAGGAGAAAATGGACATTTTTGAGAAAATGGGCATTTTTTCTTAAATTCAAGGGCAGATAATTCAAGAACGAAAACAGTTATCTAAATTCTGTAAGCAACTAGACACTATGGAGATTTATTGTGGCAAGTTTGATCAAATTCTGATCAAAACTGTAGGAGGGGTTGCGCACACAAGAAAATGGGCATTTTTTTTATTCAAGGGCAGATAATTCAAGAACGAAAAGAGTTAATTAAATTCCGTAAGCGGGTTGCACAACTAGACACCATGGAGATTCATTGTGGCAAGTTTGATCGAATTCCGATCACAACTGTAGGAGGAGTTGCGCACACAAGAAATTGCTAACGGACGGACGGACGGACGGACGGACAGACGGACAGACGGACGGACAGACGGACGGACGGACAGACGGACAGACAGACGAGCGGGGCCATAACATAATACGACCCTTCGGGCGTATAATAAAAAAATTGAGTGGTAGATTTCTGGCTGACTGGCTGAATAGACAAAAATGAGAACACATTTTGAAAAATAAAAGTGTTTCACTCCTGACATAAAATTCAGAGGGGTATTGTATAAAACAGGCTCTACATCCTAAACCAATGAAGATAAGATTAAAAAGTAATTTTAAGATGATGATGCACATGTTGTTTTATGAATTACAAGTGCTTATTGTAGTATCCTGTCACTGCCTTTTATTTACCATAGCTGAGAAACTTGGTAAAAATGTTAAGTGTCACACAAAAACGTTTCACTCCTGACATTTTTGACATGTATTAATGACATACATGTATCTTTTTTATTTGTGAAGCGATTTTCTTTAAACTTGGTACCCAGTATATAGACACAATAACACATCTTTTTAGCTTTGATTGGGTTGAATATGTTTCTCTGTAAAAGCTGTGGCATGTAAAAAGTGAATGGTCACATTTTTTTAAACTTGCCCTAAAGTAATCGACACTTACCGTGGCAAGTTTTGTAATTTCTTCGTCTGAGGCGCCAAGAGAAGCAAGTCCTATCTCTTGTGAGAATTCGGCCCATATTATCATTATCGTTGTTATCACTAAAGTAATCGACACTTACCGTGGCAAGTATTGTAACTTCTTCATCTGGAGCGCCGAGTGACGCAAGACCTATGTCTTGTGATAACTCGGCTCATATTATCATTATCATTATTATCATTAAAGTAATCGACAATCACCGTGGCAAGTTTTGTAATTTCTTCGTCTGAGGCGCCAAGTCCTATCTCTTGTGAGAACTCGGCAAACTCCGGATCAGCAAATAAAGGCACGTGACCAAGAAGCTCGTGAAAAACGTCCCTTCAAGAGATTCATACAGTAACACAGTATTGAAGAATATCATTTATGAAATAATAACAAGTTTAGAGGTCTTTATTTGTCAAATAAAAACCGATGTGCGACGGACTACCGAGGCGCTTTGGCTTAACATGTAGTTCAGAGCGCAGAGGGTTTTATTTGGCAAATAAAGACCTATAAGCTTGTTATTATCTCCATCATAACAGTCTAAATAAGAAAACGCACATTCAAAATGTATTATTTGTGGAAATTCTGTCATAATCTAGCTTTCGACGTAGGAAACGCATTGGCCGTTTAGACGTCGCGCACGGTATTGCGTCACTTTTCAAAAAGCGCTACCCTCCGCGATTCATAACTGAATATTGTATGAATCGTTTTCGTTCTCTCAACTTTGTTATATATCAAAATAAGCGTAAAGCCTTGATATTTTTCAATGTTATACTCATTTCAAGTTCTTATTTTGTATAAATTTGCTAGAAAGAACTTTTGTTCGTAAATTCGGCGAAAAAACGTGTGTAACATGTAACATAAATGTTCAAGAGCGACGGATATTCATTAGCAATTCTGCGATTAAGTAACGTCAATCGCATGGAAAAATATATTTTGTGACAGTGGAAATGCTGTGGGATGTTTTACCTATCGGAAATAAAATTTCTACGTCGATTACGCAAATTAGCCCAGTTTATTTACCAAAAATCGAAGTGTAACAATTAGAATTACGTCGCAGAAAAAAAGACAATTTTGTTGAATATTTTGTTAATTAATGACTCTAATGCAACCAAACTTGATATAAAAAATACCATTTTTCTCTATTTCTATAATATATGGAAGAAAATCAGTTAACATAGTAAACGAAACACTTATTATATAAAATGCGTGTGGACAGAAATTGTTTCATGTCGTTGAAAACTCTAATTTTTTACCATTTAGACTTAAAAAAATACAAGTTTTCTTATTCATACAAACATTTAATTTCAATGTGGAAATACCATTTTTTTCTTGTTGATCATATCAAAATTTCGACGCAAAATAACGAAACGTATAAGAGATATTCAATTTTTTTCTTGTGGACACAAAATGTATAAACGTATACTTTATTTATTTGACGTAATCCTGAAATTATCTAATTGGCGCATTTTAGGGGGAAAAAGAACGAATTAAAGTGGCGGAAAAGCTATAGAAAGACAAAAGATGGAAACAGTGGACTATTTCTTAAAACGTGGTCCTGTCTTTATGAATCAGTTTAGATTATATAGAGAGTAAACATTAAAAGCACAACACAACCGTCTACGCAAAAACTTATCGTTACGCAATTGACGTTCGCTAGTTTGACGTTACATTTTAGTGCCGAAAGACTGTGCGCGACGTCTTAGTGACTGCATTAATGACGTCATTTGACGTTATCTCGACGCCACATGCCGTTTTTGGCGCATACACAAAGAATAATTACATAGAGTCTTCGTTGTTTAAATAAAAACCGATGCAGTTCTTCTTTCGCTATATGTGGATTTTCTGGCAGAGTGTTATAATTTTATATAGATCTAAGACAAGCAAGAATTATAGAACATGATCAGGGTGGTAGTCACCAACCAGCCGAAATTCAAACATGATCTGGAACCATGTTCTCAAAAGCATAAATATACTTTATTTCCAGATCCTGGCTCAATTATATCAATAAAGATGAAATGTTGTGATTTCAGATAATCTCTCAGCATCGAAAACCACAGAAGAGTTTTGCACACTAAAGAGAAAAGTAGCAAATTTGACTAAATCGTTAATCATAGATACATTACATTACGTTTACTTTTTCTACAGATAGATGGCCAAAATGTGGGCATGTGTTATAAACTCCAAATTTTTCGAAGTAACGCATCAAAATTTTTCACGTTTACGTAAAAAGACGTAACGTGACAGCGTGCACCGGGTAACCAATTCCTTCAGTTTTAAAATGCCACGGAAACGTCATTTTTCATTTGATCTTAATGAAACTTACTAGACTTAATAAAAATGGATTAGTTAAAAAGATACCTTGAAATTAAGTGAGTTGCTCATTTCATTACGATATTATGGACAAAATTTTACGAACTTTTTGCTCAGCCCTCGTTTGTACTAGTATGTAGATCTAAGACCACAGAACATAAAATGTAATAAGAAAAAAAGTAAAAAAAAACTACTGATCTTCACAAACATTTTCTCATAATTATGGACGTATAAAACTAGATCTATTTTGGGATAGGGTTAAGCTAGAAAGGATAGCTGGCTTATTTGAAGTGTTAAAATATCTCTTATTACGAACAAATGTGACTAACTGCACGCGTTAATTATCATCCATAGTCACGGTGGGTAATCACACGATACAATATTTTCAGATCTTCAATAATTTTGTAAATACTGGGCCGATTTGAATTCGGTTTGAAGCAGAGAATGTGGACAAACGTCACGCATTAGATGTACGTTTTCGTTTATCTTCAATACATTTTTCATCAGTTGATTTTTCAAAAATCCTACACGTCCAGCTTATTCCTGGCATTTTCTCACATTCTCTGCTTCAAACCGAATTCAAATTGGCCAAGTATTAAAAAGATATTGAAGATTATCGGAAATTCTGAGTCATGTGATTATACACCGTGATAGTGTACTATCAGTTTTAATTCAAAACAATGAAAAATGACAACGTTTTAGATCTATATCGTGTAGAAGATGTTTACATGTATGTTCACATGAACTAAAAAAAATTCTGACCAGTAAGCAAGGAAAGAAAATATAGCTACTGTTTCGAGAATGAATGTTGATGACCAAACAATTATTTGGCAGGTTGAAGGTCAAACCACGCAGTACAAAGACTCTAGCTCTTTTGAACGGCCATGCATATGATGAAAAATGGTATATTTTGTTTGTTTTCCATTCATTGGTTAACCATTTCCCAAACGGCAAAATTTTAGGGTGATCCACTGTAAAAACTGCCACAAATGACAAAATGGAAGTTGTTGAAAATATAATTTGTGTAAAACATGACAGAAAATATTGAGACAAGAGGAGAAACTGCTGGTTATCAGCAGTTTCTTCTTTTGTTTCAATGTTTTCCCAAGCCTTTTCTGATATTGGCTTCAAAACCAGGTTTTGTTTTAGAAAGGGTTAATAAGGCACATTGATCTATACAACCAACCCAACTCACGGTTCTGGTGTGAACATTGGTTTCGAACCGTGTCTGATGTACTGTGTGGAATGAAACACCCTAAACGCCAGCCCGGCTAGAAAGTCACGTGATGACAGCAAACCAGCAACCGGACGCAGTCGGAACCCTGTTCGGGCTGAAATAATAAGAAAAGGAAGGAGTTAGATTATTTATTTGCCACACACATTAAACATTAGCACAATGATTAATCTATTTGCAATAAACAAAGTATACCTTACCCGGATCTCAAAACTTTAGATTTATCCGATTTAAAATATTTCAAGACGTGATTTAAACAAACTGTCAAACTTTCTTCTAAATGCAAAAACAAAACCAAACAAGAGGGCCGCGATTGCCCTAAATCGCTCACCTGAGTAGACTGTCTTCTAAGAATCAACCCTGCCACTTAGTGTTTGACCCCAGTTGACCCAATTTCAAACTTGTCCGTAATTTTATCATGACAATCATTCTAATCAATTTTCGTGTTGATCTGACAAAAATATGGCCTCTAGAATGCATACAAGGATTTTCTAAAATTTGAGCCTATGACACAGTTTTTGGCAAAGGTGACCCAATTCTTTAATTCTTTCAAAACTTTCTTTAAGATAATCATTCAGACAAATTTTCAGTTTGATCGGACGAAAAAAATGTGCTTTTAGGCTGCATACAAGGTTTTTCTAAGATTTGACCTGGTGAACTAGTTTTTTACACCAGTTAATCCAATTTTATTCTTATCCATCCGAGATGTTATCAAGACAATCATTTTGATTGATTTTAAGGTTGATCCGACAAAAATGTGGACTCTAGAGTACAAACAAGGTTTTTCTAAGAGTTGACCCCGTGATCTAGCTATTGACCCTAGTTGACCCACTTTCAAAATTGTCTGAGAGATGTCACCAAGAAAATCATTCTGACCAAATTTCAGGTTGATCGGGGGGAAACGTGGCCTCTAGAGTGTATACAAATTTTTTTTACCTCATGACCTAGTTTGTGGCCCCAGATGATCCAATTTCATTCTCGTTCGATATTTTATTAAGACAATTATTCTGATGGCAAAATATGTAGATCTGTACCGTCAGAAATACGATTTGGTGACTGCGTATATAGAGATAAGTCTGCTATAACCGAGCAATGGCATGAATATTTCTCTGAATTATAATTATTCTGAGTCAAATGATCCGAGTTATGATCAGATATGGAAACAGACGATAGATCAGTCCATTGAAAATATTACACGGATGAGTAATTCGCAAGAGACTCAACGTGATATCAATATATCGCAAAACGATGTAACACTTGTACTAAATACATGTAAAAAGGGGAAGATGTGTGGAGCAGACAACATCTTCTATGAACATTTACTCTATGGGGGCGAAAAATTGTCATTTGTCCTAGCGAGATTGTATACTGCTATGATAAAACTCGGTTACGTCCCTCCGCTTATGAACCGCGGTATAATTATTACGCTTCACAAGGGAGGTAATAAACGTAAAGATGAACCAAATAGTTATCGCGCTATTTGTCTAACCTCTACAATTTTAAAGGTATATGAGGGTATCCTTCTTCAAAATTCTGAAAAACAGATTCTGCAAGTAATCAATAATTTACAAGGAGGATTCCAGCAAAATCTTGGTTGCCTTATGACGTCATATATACTACAGGAAAGTATTAATTTTGCATATGAAAATCATAGTCCATTATATGTCTGTTTCCTAGACGCGAAACAAGCGTTCGATCGCGTATGGCACAATGGTTTGTTTTTTAAAATGCATGAATGTGGTGTAGATATGAATATTTTACGCTCGTATATGTCGATATATAGAACGATGACAAGTAAGGTTAGAAATGGTATACTATTTTCAGAAAGCTTAAGCATTATGCAGGGAACCAGACAATGCGGGAAAAGTTCGCCCATCTGCTATTTACTCTATATAAATGGACTTATTGAAGAGCTTCAAGACTCTAAACTCGGCATGTGCATGTACAATTATGATATTTGCAGTCCAACAGTAGCAGACGACATGGTGTTAGTAAGTTTTTCTAAAATAGGGTTAGACAAAATGCTAGATATGTGCCATCAATACTCCTTGAAATGGCGCTATGACTATAATCCCACAAAATGTGCGGTGGTTGTATTTAATGATACGCATGGAGACAGAATCCACCCAAGACAGTGGAAACGAACCCATACAAGAAGCCAATGAATATAC
>CAVMGG010001098.1:5000-22500 GCA_963680895.1 Fragum sueziense | reverse complement strand
CTGACTGACAGACTTGATGACCTAAAGACAGACTGACTGACCCACTGAATGACAAATTGACCTACTGACTGACTGGCTGATCTACTGACTGACTGACTGATCTCTTGACCTGCTAACTGGTTGACCTACTGACTGGCTGACTGGCTGACCTACTGACTGACTGAGTGACTAGCTGTCTGACAGACTGAGTGACTAGGTGTCTGACTGACTGACTGGGTGACTAGCTGTCTGACAGACTGAGTGACTAGCTGTCTTACAGTCTGAGTGATAAGCTGACTGACCAACTAACTGACTGACTTACAGATTGGCTGACCTAGTGACTGCTGAATGACCTAATGACGGACTGGCTGACCCACTGACTGACAGAATGACCTACTGACTGACTGGCTGACCTACTGGCAGACTGACTAACTGACTGACTGATCGATCGACCAAATGACTGACCTACTGAAAGACCTACTGACAGACTGACCTACTGACTGAGAGACAGACTGACTGACCTACTGACTGAATGACTGACTGACTCACAGACTGACTCACTGACTGTGACTGACTCACTGACTGACTCACTGACTGTGACTGACTCACTTACTGTGACTGACTCACTGACTGTGACTGACTGACTGATTTACTGACTGACTGACTGGCTGACATACTGACTGACTGAGTGAGTAGATGTCTGACAGACTGAGTGACCAGCTGTCTGACAGACTGAGTGACTGACTGACCGACCGACGGTAAGACCGACTGACTGACCAACCTACTGAGTGACTAGCTGTCTGACAGACTGAGTGACTAGCTGACTAACTAGCTGACTAGCTGACTGACTAGCTGACTGACTGACTGACCGACTGACTGACCTTATGACTGCTGAATGACCTAATGACGGACTGGCTGACCCACAGACTGACAGAATGACCTACTGACTGACTGACTGACCTACTGGCAGACTGACTGACTGACTGACTGACTGACTGACTGACTGACTGACTGACTGACTGACTGACTGACTGACTGACTGACTGACTGACTGACTGACTGACTGACTGACTGACTGACTGACTGACTGACTGACTGACTGACTGACTGACTGACTGACTGAGTAGCTGACTAACTGACTAACTGACTGACTGACTGACTGACTAACTGACTGACTGACTGACTGACTGACTGACTGACTGACTGACTGACTGACTGACTGACCGACCGACCGACCGAAGGACCGACCGACCGACCGACCGACCGACCGACCGACCCGACCCGACCCGACCCGACCCGACCCGACCCGACCCGACCCGACCCGACCCGACCCGACCCGACCCGACCCGACCCGACCCGACCGACCGACCGACCGACCGACCGACTGACCCACCCACAGACCGACCCACCCACAGACCGACCCACCCACCGACAGACTGACTGACTCAGTGACTGACCCACCCACCGACAGACTGACTGACTCAGTGACTGACTGACTGGCTCAGTGAATGACAGGCTGAGCAACTGACTGACCTACTAAGTGACTGGCTGACTGACAGACTTGATGACCTAAAGACAGACTGACTGACCCACTGAATGACAAATTGACATACTGACTGACTGGCTGATCTACTGACTGACTGACTGATCTCTTGACCTGCTAACTGGTTGACCTACTGACTGACTGACTGGCTGACCTACTGACTGACTGAGTGACTAGCTGTCTGACAGACTGAGTGACTAGCTGTCTGACTGACTGACTGGGTGACTAGCTGTCTGACAGACTGAGTGACTAGCTGTCTTACAGTCTGAGTGATTAGCTGACTGACCAACTAACTGACTGACTTACAGATTGGCTGACCTAGTGACTGCTGAATGACCTAATGACGGACTGGCTGACCCACTGACTGACAGAATGACCTACTGACTGACTGGCTGACCTACTGGCAGACTGACTAACTGACTGACTGATCGATCGACCAAATGACTGACCTACTGAAAGACCTACTGACAGACTGACCTACTGACTGAGAGACAGACTGACTGACCTACTGACTGAATGACTGACTGACTCACAGACTGACTCACTGACTGTGACTGACTCACTGACTGACTCACTGACTGTGACTGACTCACTTACTGTGACTGACTCACTGACTGTGACTGACTGACTGATTTACTGACTGACTGACTGGCTGACATACTGACTGACTGAGTGAGTAGATGTCTGACAGACTGAGTGACTAGCTGTCTGACAGACTGAGTGACTGACTGACCGACCGACGGTAAGACCGACTGACTGACCAACCTACTGAGTGACTAGCTGTCTGACAGACTGAGTGACTAGCTGACTAACTAGCTGACTAGCTGACTGACTAGCTGACTGACTGACTGACTGACTGACCTTATGACTGCTGAATGACCTAATGACGGACTGGCTGACCCACAGACTGACAGAATGACCTACTGACTGACTGGCTGACCTACTGGCAGACTGACTGACTGACTGACTGACTGACTGACTGACTGACTGACTGACTGACTGACTGACTGACTGACTGACTGACTGACTGACTGACTGACTGACTGACTGACTGACTGACTGACTGACTGACTGACTGACTGACTGACTGACTGACTGACTGACTGAGTAGCTGACTAACTGACTAACTGACTGACTGACTGACTGACTAACTGACTGACTGACTGACTGACTGACTGACTGACTGACTGACTGACCGACCGACCGACCGACCGACCGACCGACCGACCGACCGACCGACCGACCGAACGACCCGACCCGACCCGACCCGACCCGACCCGACCCGACCCGACCCGACCCGACCCGACCCGACCCGACCCGACCCGACCCGACCCGACCGACCGACCGACCGACCGACCGACCGACCGACCGACCGACCGACCGACTGACCCACCCACAGACCGACCCACCCACAGACCGACCCACCCACCGACAGACTGACTGACTCAGTGACTGACCCACCCACCGACAGACTGACTGACTCAGTGACTGACTGACTGGCTCAGTGAATGACAGGCTGAGCAACTGACTGACCTACTGAGTGACTGGCTGACTGACAGACTTGATGACCTAAAGACAGACTGACTGACCCACTGAATGACAAATTGACCTACTGACTGACTGGCTGATCTACTGACTGACTGACTGATCTCTTGACCTGCTAACTGGTTGACCTACTGACTGACTGACTGGCTGACCTACTGACTGACTGAGTGACTAGCTGTCTGACAGACTGAGTGACTAGCTGTCTGACTGACTGACTGGGTGACTAGCTGTCTGACAGACTGAGTGACTAGCTGTCTTACAGTCTGAGTGATTAGCTGACTGACCAACTAACTGACTGACTTACAGATTGGCTGACCTAGTGACTGCTGAATGACCTAATGACGGACTGGCTGACCCACTGACTGACAGAATGACCTACTGACTGACTGGCTGACCTACTGGCAGACTGACTAACTGACTGACTGATCGATCGACCAAATGACTGACCTACTGAAAGACCTACTGACAGACTGACCTACTGACTGAGAGACAGACTGACTGACCTACTGACTGAATGACTGACTGACTCACAGACTGACTCACTGACTGTGACTGACTCACTGACTGACTCACTGACTGTGACTGACTCACTTACTGTGACTGACTCACTGACTGTGACTGACTGACTGATTTACTGACTGACTGACTGGCTGACATACTGACTGACTGAGTGAGTAGATGTCTGACAGACTGAGTGACTAGCTGTCTGACAGACTGAGTGACTGACTGACCGACCGACGGTAAGACCGACTGACTGACCAACCTACTGAGTGACTAGCTGTCTGACAGACTGAGTGACTAGCTGACTAACTAGCTGACTAGCTGACTGACTAGCTGACTGACTGACTGACTGACTGACTGACCTTATGACTGCTGAATGACCTAATGACGGACTGGCTGACCCACAGACTGACAGAATGACCTACTGACTGACTGGCTGACCTACTGGCAGACTGACTGACTGACTGACTGAGTGACTGACTGACTGACTGACTGACTGACTGACTGACTGACTGACTGACTGACTGACTGACTGACTGACTGACTGACTGACTGACTGACTGACTGACTGACTGACTGACTGACTGACTGACTGACTGACTGACTGACTGACTGACTGAGTAGCTGACTAACTGACTAACTGACTGACTGACTGACTGACTAACTGACTGACTGACTGACTGACTGACTGACTGACTGACTGACTGACTGACCGACTGACCGACCGACCGACCGACCGACCGACCGACCGACCGACCGACCGACCGACCCGACCCGACCCGACCCGACCCGACCCGACCCGACCCGACCCGACCGGACCCGACCCGACCCGACCCGACCCGACCCGACCCGACCGACCGACCGACCGACCGACCGACCGACCGACCGACCGACCGACTGACCCACCCACAGACCGACCCACCCACAGACCGACCCACCCACCGACAGACTGACTGACTCAGTGACTGACCCACCCACCGACAGACTGACTGACTCAGTGACTGACTGACTGGCTCAGTGAATGACAGGCTGAGCAACTGACTGACCTACTGAGTGACTGGCTGACTGACAGACTTGATGACCTAAAGACAGACTGACTGACCCACTGAATGACAAATTGACCTACTGACTGACTGGCTGATCTACTGACTGACTGACTGATCTCTTGACCTGCTAACTGGTTGACCTACTGACTGACTGACTGGCTGACCTACTGACTGACTGAGTGACTAGCTGTCTGACAGACTGAGTGACTAGCTGTCTGACTGACTGACTGGGTGACTAGCTGTCTGACAGACTGAGTGACTAGCTGTCTTACAGTCTGAGTGATTAGCTGACTGACCAACTAACTGACTGACTTACAGATTGGCTGACCTAGTGACTGCTGAATGACCTTTTGACGGACTGGCTGACCCACTGACTGACAGAATGACCTACTGACTGACTGGCTGACCTACTGGCAGACTGACTAACTGACTGACTGATCGATCGACCAAATGACTGACCTACTGAAAGACCTACTGACAGACTGACCTACTGACTGAGAGACAGACTGACTGACCTACTGACTGAATGACTGACTGACTCACAGACTGACTCACTGACTGTGACTGACTCACTGACTGACTCACTGACTGTGACTGACTCACTTACTGTGACTGACTCACTGACTGTGACTGACTGACTGATTTACTGACTGACTGACTGGCTGACATACTGACTGACTGAGTGAGTAGATGTCTGACAGACTGAGTGACTAGCTGTCTGACAGACTGAGTGACTGACTGACCGACCGACGGTAAGACCGACTGACTGACCAACCTACTGAGTGACTAGCTGTCTGACAGACTGAGTGACTAGCTGACTAACTAGCTGACTAGCTGACTGACTAGCTGACTGACTGACTGACTGACTGACTGACTGACCTTATGACTGCTGAATGACCTAATGACGGACTGGCTGACCCACAGACTGACAGAATGACCTACTGACTGACTGGCTGACCTACTGGCAGACTGACTGACTGACTGACTGACTGACTGACTGACTGACTGACTGACTGACTGACTGACTGACTGACTGACTGACTGACTGACTGACTGACTGACTGACTGACTGACTGACTGACTGACTGACTGACTGACTGACTGACTGACTGACTGACTGACTGACTGACTGACTGACTGACTGACTGACTGAGTAGCTGACTAACTGACTAACTGACTGACTGACTGACTGACTAACTGACTGACTGACTGACTGACTGACTGACTGACTGACTGACTGACTGACTGACCGACCGACCGACCGACCGACCGACCGACCGACCGACCGACCGACCGACCGACCGACCGACCGACCGACCGACCGACCGACCGACCGACCCGACCCGACCCGACCCGACCCGACCCGACCCGACCCGACCCGACCCGACCCGACCCGACCCGACCCGACCCGACCCGACCCGACCCGACCGACCGACCGACCGACCGACCGACCGACCGACTGACCCACCCACAGACCGACCCACCCACAGACCGACCCACCCACCGACAGACTGACTGACTCAGTGACTGACCCACCCACCGACAGACTGACTGACTCAGTGACTGACTGACTGGCTCAGTGAATGACAGGCTGAGCAACTGACTGACCTACTGAGTGACTGGCTGACTGACAGACTTGATGACCTAAAGACAGACTGACTGACCCACTGAATGACAAATTGACCTACTGACTGACTGGCTGATCTACTGACTGACTGACTGATCTCTTGACCTGCTAACTGGTTGACCTACTGACTGACTGACTGGCTGACCTAGTGACTGACTGAGTGACTAGCTGTCTGACAGACTGAGTGACTAGCTGTCTGACTGACTGACTGGGTGACTAGCTGTCTGACAGACTGAGTGACTAGCTGTCTTACAGTCTGAGTGATTAGCTGACTGACCAACTAACTGACTGACTTACAGATTGGCTGACCTAGTGACTGCTGAATGACCTAATGACGGACTGGCTGACCCACTGACTGACAGAATGACCTACTGACTGACTGGCTGACCTACTGGCAGACTGACTAACTGACTGACTGACTGATCGATCGACCAAATGACTGACCTACTGAAAGACCTACTGACAGACTGACCTACTGACTGAGAGACAGACTGACTGACCTACTGACTGAATGACTGACTGACTCACAGACTGACTCACTGACTGTGACTGACTCACTGACTGACTCACTGACTGTGACTGACTCACTTACTGTGACTGACTCACTGACTGTGACTGACTGACTGATTTACTGACTGACTGACTGGCTGACATACTGACTGACTGAGTGAGTAGATGTCTGACAGACTGAGTGACTAGCTGTCTGACAGACTGAGTGACTGACTGACCGACCGACGGTAAGACCGACTGACTGACCAACCTACTGAGTGACTAGCTGTCTGACAGACTGAGTGACTAGCTGACTAACCAGCTGACTAGCTGACTGACTAGCTGACTGACTGACTGACTGACTGACTGACCTTATGACTGCTGAATGACCTAATAACGGACTGGCTGACCCACAGACTGACAGAATGACCTACTGACTGACTGGCTGACCTACTGGCAGACTGACTGACTGACTGACTGACTGACTGACTGACTGACTGACTGACTGACTGACTGACTGACTGACTGACTGACTGACTGACTGACTGACTGACTGACTGACTGACTGACTGACTGACTGACTGACTGACTGACTGACTGACTGACTGACTTACTGACTGAGTAGCTGACTAACTGACTAACTGACTGACTGACTGACTGACTAACTGACTGACTGACTGACTGACTGACTGACTGACTGACCGACCGACCGACCGACCGACCGACCGACCGACCGTCCGACCGACCGACCGACCGACCGACCGACCGACCGACCGACCGAACGACCCGACCCGACCCGACCCGACCCGACCCGACCCGACCCGACCGACCGACCGACCGACCGACCGACCGACCGACCGACCGACCGACCGACCGACTGACCCACCCACAGACCGACCCACCCACAGACCGACGCACCCACCGACAGACTGACTGACTCAGTGACTGACCCACCCACCGACAGACTGACTGACTCAGTGACTGACTGACTGGCTCAGTGAATGACAGGCTGAGCAACTGACTGACCTACTGAGTGACTGGCTGACTGACAGACTTGATGACCTAAAGACAGACTGACTGACCCACTGAATGACAAATTGACCTACTGACTGACTGGCTGATCTACTGACTGACTGACTGATCTCTTGACCTGCTAACTGGTTGACCTACTGACTGACTGACTGGCTGACCTACTGACTGACTGAGTGACTAGCTGTCTGACAGACTGAGTGACTAGCTGTCTGACTGACTGACTGGGTGACTAGCTGTCTGACAGACTGAGTGACTAGCTGTCTGACAGTCTGAGTGATTAGGTGACTGACCAACTAACTGACTGACTTACAGATTGGCTGACCTAGTGACTGCTGAATGACCTAATGACGGACTGGCTGACCCACTGACTGACAGAATGACCTATTGACTGACTGGCTGACCTACTGGCAGACTGACTAACTGACTGACTGACCGATCGACCAAATGACTGACCTACTGAAAGACCTACTGACAGACTGACCTACTGACTGAGAGACAGACTGACTGACCTACTGACTGAATGACTGACTGACTCACAGACTGACTCACTGACTGTGACTGACTCACTGACTGACTCACTGACTGTGACTGACTCACTTACTGTGACTGACTCACTGACTGTGACTGACTGACTGATTTACTGACTGACTGACTGGCTGACATACTGACTGACTGAGTGAGTAGATGTCTGACAGACTGAGTGACTAGCTGTCTGACAGACTGAGTGACTGACTGACCGACCGACGGTAAGACCGACTGACTGACCAACCTACTGAGTGACTAGCTGTCTGACAGACTGAGTGACTAGCTGACTAACTAGCTGACTAGCTGACAGACTAGCTGACTGACTGACTGACTGACTGACTGACCTTATGACTGCTGAATGACCTAATGACGGACTGGCTGACCCACAGACTGACAGAATGACCTACTGACTGACTGGCTGACCTACTGGCAGACTGACTGACTGACTGACTGACTGACTGACTGACTGACTGACTGACTGACTGACTGACTGACTGACTGACTGACTGACTGACTGACTGACTGACTGACTGACTGACAGACCGACCGACCGACCGACCGACCGACCGACCGACCGACCGACCGACCGACCCGACCCGACCCGACCCGACCCGACCCGACCCGACCCGACCCGACCCGACCCGACCCGACCCGACCCGACCCGACCCGACCGACCGACCGACCGACCGACCGACCGACCGACCGACCGACCGACCGACCGACTGACCCACCCACAGACCGACCCACCCACAGACCGACCCACCCACCGACAGACTGACTGACTCAGTGACTGACTGACTGGCTCAGTGAATGACAGGCTGAGCAACTGACTGACCTACTGAGTGACTGGCTGACTGACAGACTTGATGACCTAAAGACAGACTGACTGACCCACTGAATGACAAATTGACCTACTGACTGACTGGCTGATATACTGACTGACTGACTGATCTCTTGACCTGCTAACTGGTTGACCTACTGACTGACTGACTGGCTGACCTACTGACTGACTGAGTGACTAGCTGTCTGACAGACTGAGTGACTAGCTGTCTGACTGACTGACTGGGTGACTAGCTGTCTGACAGACTGAGTGACTCGCTGTCTTACAGTCTGAGTGATTAGCTGACTGACCAACTAACTGACTGACTTACAGATTGGCTGACCTAGTGACTGCTGAATGACCTAATGACGGACTGGCTGACCCACTGACTGACAGAATGACCTACTGACTGACTGGCTGACCTACTGGCAGACTGACTAACTGACTGACTGATCGATCGACCAAATGACTGACCTACTGAAAGACCTACTGACAGACTGACCTACTGACTGAGAGACAGACTGACTGACCTACTGACTGAATGACTGACTGACTCACAGACTGACTCACTGACTGTGACTGACTCACTGACTGACTCACTGACTGTGACTGACTCACTTACTGTGACTGACTCACTGACTGTGACTGACTGACTGATTTACTGACTGACTGACTGGCTGACATACTGACTGACTGAGTGAGTAGATGTCTGACAGACTGAGTGACTAGCTGTCTGACAGACTGAGTGACTGACTGACCGACCGACGGTAAGACCGACTGACTGACCAACCTACTGAGTGACTAGCTGTCTGACAGACTGAGTGACTAGCTGACTAACTAGCTGACTAGCTGACTGACTAGCTGACTGACTGACTGACTGACTGACTGACCTTATGACTGCTGAATGACCTAATGACGGACTGGCTGACCCACAGACTGACAGAATGACCTACTGACTGACTGGCTGACCTACTGGCAGACTGACTGACTGACTGACTGACTGACTGACTGACTGACTGACTGACTGACTGACTGACTGACTGACTGACTGACTGACTGACTGACTGACTGACTGACTGACTGACTGACTGACTGACTGACTGACTGACTGACTGACTGACTGACTGACTGACTGACTGACTGACTGACTGACTGACTGACTGACTGAGTAGCTGACTAACTGACTAACTGACTGACTGACTGACTGACTAACTGACTGACTGACTGACTGACTGACTGACTGACTGACTGACTGACTGACTGACTGACCGACCGACCGACCGACCGACCGACCGACCGACCGACCGACCGACCGACCGACCGACCGACCGACCGACCGACCGACCGACCGACCGACCCGACCCGACCCGACCCGACCCGACCCGACCCGACCCGACCCGACCCGACCCGACCCGACCCGACCCGACCCGACCCGACCCGACCCGACCCGACCGACCGACCGACCGACCGACCGACCGACCGACCGACCGACTGACTGACCCACCCACAGACCGACCCACCCACAGACCGACCCACCCACCGACAGACTGACTGACTCAGTGACTGACCCACCAACCGACAGACTGACTGACTCAGTGACTGACTGACTGGCTCAGTGAATGACAGGCTGAGCAACTGACTGACCTACTGAGTGACTGGCTGACTGACAGACTTGATGACCTAAAGACAGACTGACTGACCCACTGAATGACAAATTGACCTACTGACTGACTGGCTGATCTACTGACTGACTGACTGATCTCTTGACCTGCTAACTGGTTGACCTACTGACTGACTGACTGGCTGACCTACTGACTGACTGAGTGATTAGCTGTCTGACAGACTGAGTGACTAGCTGTCTGACTGACTGACTGGGTGACTAGCTGTCTGACAGACTGAGTGACTAGCTGTCTTACAGTCTGAGTGATTAGCTGACTGACCAACTAACTGACTGACTTACAGATTGGCTGACCTAGTGACTGCTGAATGACCTAATGACGGACTGGCTGACCCACTGACTGACAGAATGACCTACTGACTGACTGGCTGACCTACTGGCAGACTGACTAACTGACTGACTGATCGATCGACCAAATGACTGACCTACTGAAAGACCTACTGACAAACTGACCTACTGACTGAGAGACAGACTGACTGACCTACTGACTGAATGACTGACTGACTCACAGACTGACTCACTGACTGTGACTGACTCACTGACTGACTCACTGACTGTGACTGACTCACTTACTGTGACTGACTCACTGACTGTGACTGACTGACTGATTTACTGACTGACTGACTGGCTGACATACTGACTGACTGAGTGAGTAGATGTCTGACAGACTGAGTGACTAGCTGTCTGACAGACTGAGTGACTGACTGACCGACCGACGGTAAGACCGACTGACTGACCAACCTACTGAGTGACTAGCTGTCTGACAGACTGAGTGACTAGCTGACTAACTAGCTGACTAGCTGACTGACTAGCTGACTGACTGACTGACTGACTGACTGACCTTATGACTGCTGAATGACCTAATGACGGACTGGCTGACCCACAGACTGACAGAATGACCTACTGACTGACTGGCTGACCTACTGGAAGACTGACTGACTGACTGACTGACTGACTGACTGACTGACTGACTGACTGACTGACTGACTGACTGACTGACTGACTGACTGACTGACTGACTGACTGACTGACTGACTGACTGACTGACTGACTGACTGACTGACTGACTGACTGACTAATTAGCTGACTAACAGACTAACTGACTGACTGACTGACTGACTAACTGACTGACTGACTGACTGACTGACTGACTGACTGACTGACTGACTGACTGACTGACCGACCGACCGACCGACCGACCGACCGACCGACCGACCGACCGACCGACCGACCGACCGACCGACCGACCGACCCGACCCGACCCGACCCGACCCGACCCGACCCGACCCGACCCGACCCGACCCGACCCGACCCGACCCGACCCGACCCGACCCGACCCGACCGACCGACCGACTGACCCACCCACAGACCGACCCACCCACAGACCGACCCACCCACCGACAGACTGACTGACTCAGTGACTGACCCACCCACCGACAGACTGACTGACTCAGTGACTGACTGACTGGCTCAGTGAATGACAGGCTGAGCAACTGACTGACCTACTGAGTGACTGGCTGACTGACAGACTTGATGACCTAAAGACAGACTGACTGACCCACTGAATGACAAATTGACCTACTGACTGACTGGCTGATCTACTGACTGACTGACTGATCTCTTGACCTGCTAACTGGTTGACCTACTGACTGACTGACTGGCTGACCTACTTACTGACTGATTGACTAGCTGTCTGACAGACTGAGTGACTAGTTGTCTGACTGACTGACTGGGTGACTAGCTGTCTGACAGACTGAGTGACTAGCTGTCTTACAGTCTGAGTGATTAGCTGACTGACCAACTAACTGACTGACTTACAGATTGGCTGACCTAGTGACTGCTGAATGACCTAATGACGGACTGGCTGACCCACTGACTGACAGAATGACCTACTGACTGACTGGCTGACCTACTGGCAGACTGACTAACTGACTGACTGATCGATCGACCAAATGACTGACCTACTGAAAGACCTACTGACAGACTGACCTACTGACTGAGAGACAGACTGACTGACCTACTGACTGAATGACTGACTGACTCACAGACTGACTCACTGACTGTGACTGACTCACTGACTGACTCACTGACTGTGACTGACTCACTTACTGTGACTGACTCACTGACTGTGACTGACTGACTGATTTACTGACTGACTGACTGGCTGACATACTGACTGACTGAGTGAGTAGATGTCTGACAGACTGAGTGACTAGCTGTCTGACAGACTGAGTGACTGACTGACCGACCGACGGTAAGACCGACTGACTGACCAACCTACTGAGTGACTAGCTGTCTGACAGACTGAGTGACTAGCTGACTAACTAGCTGACTAGCTGACTGACTAGCTGACTGACTGACTGACTGACTGACTGACCTTATGACTGCTGAATGACCTAATGACGGACTGGCTGACCCACAGACTGACAGAATGACCTACTGACTGACTGGCTGACCTACTGGCAGACTGACTGACCTACTGACTGACTGGCTGACCTACTGGCAGACTGACTGACTGACTGACTGACTGACTGACTGACTGACTGACTAACTGACTAACTGACTGACTGACTGACTGACTAACTGACTGACTGACTGACTGACTGACTGACTGACTGACTGACTGACTGACCGACCGACCGACCGACCGACCGACCGACCGACCGACCGACCGACCGACCGACCGACCGACCGACCGACCGACCGACCCGACCCGACCCGACCCGACCCGACCCGACCCGACCCGACCCGATCCGACCCGACCCGACCCGACCCGACCCGACCCGACCCGACCCGACCCGACCGACCGACCGACTGACCGACCGACCGACCGACCGACCGACCGACCGACCGACCGACTGACCCACCCACAGACCGACCCACCCACAGACCGACCCACCCACCGACAGACTGACTGACTCAGTGACTGACCCACCCACCGACAGACTGACTGACTCAGTGACTGACTGACTGGCTCAGTGAATGACAGGCTGAGCAACTGACTGACCTACTGAGTGACTGGCTGACTGACAGACTTGATGACCTAAAGACAGACTGACTGACCCACTGAATGACAAATTGACCTACTGACTGACTGGCTGATCTACTGACTGACTGACTGATCTCTTGACCTGCTAACTGGTTGACCTACTGACTGACTGACTGGCTGACCTACTGACTGACTGAGTGACTAGCTGTCTGACAGACTGAGTGACTAGCTGTCTGACTGACTGACTGGGTGACTAGCTGTCTGACAGACTGAGTGACTAGCTGTCTTACAGTCTGAGTGATTAGCTGACTGACCAACTAACTGACTGACTTACAGATTGGCTGACCTAGTGACTGCTGAATGACCTAATGACGGACTGGCTGACCCACTGACTGACAGAATGACCTACTGACTGACTGGCTGACCTACTGGCAGACTGACTAACTGACTGACTGATCGATCGACCAAATGACTGACCTACTGAAAGACCTACTGACAGACTGACCTACTGACTGAGAGACAGACTGACTGACCTACTGACTGAATGACTGACTGACTCACAGACTGACTCACTGACTGTGACTGACTCACTGACTGACTCACTGACTGTGACTGACTCACTTACTGTGACTGACTCACTGACTGTGACTGACTGACTGATTTACTGACTGACTGACTGGCTGACATACTGACTGACTGAGTGAGTAGATGTCTGACAGACTGAGTGACTAGCTGTCTGACAGACTGAGTGACTGACTGACCGACCGACGGTAAGACCGACTGACTGACCAACCTACTGAGTGACTAGCTGTCTGACAGACTGAGTGACTAGCTGACTAACTAGCTGACTAGCTGACTGACTAGCTGACTGACTGACTGACTGACTGACCTTATGACTGCTGAATGACCTAATGACGGACTGGCTGACCCACAGACTGACAGAATGACCTACTGACTGACTGGCTGACCTACTGGCAGACTGACTGACTGACTGACTGAGTGACTGACTGACTGACTGACTGAGTGACTGACTGACTGACTGACTGACTGACTGACTGACTGACTGACTGACTGACTGACTGACTGACTGACTGACTGACTGACTGACTGACTGACTGACTGACTGACTGACTGACTGACTGACTGACTGACTGACTGACTGACTGACTGAGTAGCTGACTAACTGACTAACTGACTGACTGACTGACTGACTAACTGACTGACTGACTGACTGACTGACTGACTGACTGACTGACTGACTGACCGACTGACCGACCGACCGACCGACCGACCGACCGACCGACCGACCGACCGACCGACCGACCGACCGACCCGACCCGACCCGACCCGACCCGACCCGACCCGACCCGACCCGACCGGACCCGACCCGACCCGACCCGACCCGACCCGACCCGACCGACCGACCGACCGACCGACCGACCGACCGACCGACCGACTGACCCACCCACAGACCGACCCACCCACAGACCGACCCACCCACCGACAGACTGACTGACTCAGTGACTGACCCACCCACCGACAGACTGACTGACTCAGTGACTGACTGACTGGCTCAGTGAATGACAGGCTGAGCAACTGACTGACCTACTGAGTGACTGGCTGACTGACAGACTTGATGACCTAAAGACAGACTGACTGACCCACTGAATGACAAATTGACCTACTGACTGACTGGCTGATCTACTGACTGACTGACTGATCTCTTGACCTGCTAACTGGTTGACCTACTGACTGACTGACTGGCTGACCTACTGACTGACTGAGTGACTAGCTGTCTGACAGACTGAGTGACTAGCTGTCTGACTGACTGACTGGGTGACTAGCTGTCTGACAGACTGAGTGACTAGCTGTCTTACAGTCTGAGTGATTAGCTGACTGACCAACTAACTGACTGACTTACAGATTGGCTGACCTAGTGACTGCTGAATGACCTTTTGACGGACTGGCTGACCCACTGACTGACAGAATGACCTACTGACTGACTGGCTGACCTACTGGCAGACTGACTAACTGACTGACTGATCGATCGACCAAATGACTGACCTACTGAAAGACCTACTGACAGACTGACCTACTGACTGAGAGACAGACTGACTGACCTACTGACTGAATGACTGACTGACTCACAGACTGATTCACTGACTGTGACTGACTCACTGACTGACTCACTGACTGTGACTGACTCACTTACTGTGACTGACTCACTGACTGTGACTGACTGACTGATTTACTGACTGACTGACTGGCTGACATACTGACTGACTGAGTGAGTAGATGTCTGACAGACTGAGTGACTAGCTGTCTGACAGACTGAGTGACTGACTGACCGACCGACGGTAAGACCGACTGACTGACCAACCTACTGAGTGACTAGCTGTCTGACAGACTGAGTGACTAGCTGACTAACTAGCTGACTAGCTGACTGACTAGCTGACTGACTGACTGACTGACTGACTGACTGACCTTATGACTGCTGAATGACCTAATGACGGACTGGCTGACCCACAGACTGACAGAATGACCTACTGACTGACTGGCTGACCTACTGGCAGACTGACTGACTGACTGACTGACTGACTGACTGACTGACTGACTGACTGACTGACTGACTGACTGACTGACTGACTGACTGACTGACTGACTGACTGACTGACTGACTGACTGACTGACTGACTGACTGACTGACTGACTGACTGACTGACTGACTGACTGACTGACTGACTGACTGACTGAGTAACTGACTAACTGACTAACTGACTGACTGACTGACTGACTAACTGACTGACTGACTGACTGACTGACTGACTGACTGACTGACTGACTGACTGACCGACCGACCGACCGACCGACCGACCGACCGACCGACCGACCGACCGACCGACCGACCGACCGACCGACCGACCGACCGACCGACCCGACCCGACCCGACCCGACCCGACCCGACCCGACCCGACCCGACCCGACCCGACCCGACCCGACCCGACCCGACCCGACCCGACCCGACCCGACCCGACCCGACCCGACCCGACCCGACCGACCGACCGACCGACCGACCGACCGACCGACTGACCCACCCACAGACCGACCCACCCACAGACCGACCCACCCACCGACAGACTGACTGACTCAGTGACTGACCCACCCACCGACAGACTGACTGACTCAGTGACTGACTGACTGGCTCAGTGAATGACAGGCTGAGCAACTGACTGACCTACTGAGTGACTGGCTGACTGACAGACTTGATGACCTAAAGACAGACTGACTGACCCACTGAATGACAAATTGACCTACTGACTGACTGGCTGATCTACTGACTGACTGACTGATCTCTTGACCTGCTAACTGGTTGACCTACTGACTGACTGACTGGCTGACCTAGTGACTGACTGAGTGACTAGCTGTCTGACAGACTGAGTGACTAGCTGTCTGACTGACTGACTGGGTGACTAGCTGTCTGACAGACTGAGTGACTAGCTGTCTTACAGTCTGAGTGATTAGCTGACTGACCAACTAACTGACTGACTTACAGATTGGCTGACCTAGTGACTGCTGAATGACCTAATGACGGACTGGCTGACCCACTGACTGACAGAATGACCTACTGACTGACTGGCTGACCTACTGGCAGACTGACTAACTGACTGACTGATCGATCGACCAAATGACTGACCTACTGAAAGACCTACTGACAGACTGACCTAC